>JAOPJI010056388.1:0-13521 GCA_027122695.1 Merluccius productus
TTAATATATCCCGTTTCAATTGTTAGTGTATACATAACAGCGAGAAAACTAAAATTTAAGTGAAGCTATAAAAAAAAGCAATGGCCGTAGCCACCGGGCAAGGAAGCTAAGGCGAAGCCGTGCTTTTGCGCTAGTTGATAATATTGAATAAGACCATCCTAATCCTATTAATTATTTGATTATCATAGTTGACCGACCAAATACAATGTCAAGATTAATGGTTTTGAATGGTGCAATAATCTTTTTACACGAATTACTGAAACTAGACCAAAAATTTAATTTAACTAGCATCAGTTGGTTTTTCGTGTTAATTTGATAGTATATTTAATTGCATTTATTTTTTTGATTGATAAAATAAACGAAATTAAAAATTTTGCGCACGCGCGCGCCAAAAAATTTGATTTCGTTACAATAGTTAAAATTTAAGAAACGCTACTTTCCTCTCCAAGGAAATCAGATTATCCATTGAATAAGCGTTTCCGCCAGTTTGTCTCTTGAGCCTTATTTTGCTAAATTTTACTCTTTTCCAAGCGCCACATTTCCCTGAAATTTGTCTGACATTAAATTTTATCAGAAAAATATGTATAAAAATGGTTAAAAGCAATTTGATATAATAATTGCACAGGCGAAAAAATTAAATTATCTAGGTTTTAGTTATGAAGCAAAGGTTTGAGTGCAAAAATTAGCCATGAATGACTAAAAGTCCTGAAAGATGAACTATAACTGATATTTGTTGGTTTGGAAAATGTTTTCTCACCACAGTTAATATGGATAGAACAGAATAATGTAAGAGCTTTTTGAAAAATTGCATGTTGTATTTTGATAGTGTACGTGCGTACGGATTAACACGTTAAATGGATACAATAATCATGCAAGATATTAAACTGTATAATTATTGACTACACCTGAGAACTGCGTCAAAGTAGCAAGTTACGTAAAACTACTTAAATGACTTTTGAACACGAACAATCAAACTAACACCACTGTGCTTTATGGCTGATGCTTTTAAGTCGCTTTACGGATAAGCATTAGGCATACATCTTGAAGGAAATGTCAAAAAGAAGTGGACCTATCAACTTTGCGACAGGTGTATTCTACACAGCTTTCAGTTGTGGTGAGGTGGTACTGAGAAAGAACATTTTAGGCTATAGGTGATGTTTTTGTCAACAAAAACTTCATGTGTAACTTGTGTGTGTGTGTGTGTGTAGGTCTGTCCGCGGAAATGACATTAGGTTTGACTTGATTTGGTTGGAAACTCTGTTGCTGTTGAGTAGCAAATTCCTACTGATAACGATGTTGGCTGTTAGAGTTGTGTTCAACGTGGGTCGCTCCAATGTAACACCATTCGCGGCTTATGCACTCATTTTTGCTTTATTCAGGAGTGCTATGTGTTGAAGCAAAAGAGGGAGAAAACCTTTGGTTCGTTGTATTTTAGTTTTTATTTAAAAAAATCAACAAAATGATCTACTACTGAAACACACTAACATTTAGACTAATGTGTCTGGGATATGTGGTTCCTGTGATCTTCAACTCGGTAGGATTATTATTATCAAGTAATTGGTCAATTATTTGTTAAACAAATTCTGTTGATGATTTAATACCGTTCAATATGAGTACATACTAGAAATATAAATAATGCCTAAAAATATTCACTCATAACAATAGATTATTGTCTGCTATGGTTATCTTGTTCGATGTTTCAGCAACTACATGCCATGCAAGTTCTATTGGCCATCTTCACATCAGTATTGCCTACTTTAGAATGTCCACAACGATAGGTACAATCCAATCACTAATTTATGTCTAGTTCACCTTCAAAACCCTAAAAGAATTTCTATGTGACACCCTATCAGCGTGCATTTGCTGGGTAAACAACTACACAACTTCACCGATCGAACAGTTCACATATTGACATTTATAAATGACACAACATAGATCGGATTGACCCTAACTGTGATTACTGTGTACTATTCTAAGGATGTATCTACGATTACAAAAGTTGCCACCTTTCAAAGTACACCAAGTTCACCTACACAAATTAAATAGTTAGAAGATGTGATTGCGTCAATGGCAGTTGCTCAAATGTGTTTCTATCTAAGTATGGTGGTTGAGAACAAATTCAACCAAAGATCCCACTATTCTTCCGACCAAGTAGAACCAACTATAACAAGGTCAATTCAACATTCAAGCGTTTTTAGGTGAACATCATCGAGGGATTGTATGGCATAGCGCTCGCCTTTGTGGTATGTGTGTGTATCATCGACAAAAATGCTAGATTTCAACTGTGAATGGAGTAGGTTAGCTACCTGGGACTTTATTGTCTATCCGATGGTCGCAACCAATTCAAATTCAACCCATTTAGTTGGCTAGATTTAACCGATTCAATCAAATATTCGAAAGATTTTATAGTTCAACTAGGTTGCTAAAATACGCACGTGTTGTTGGTGAAATTCATCGTATAGTCACATGTTGCATTTTATTTTCCGTCAAAAGTTGGATAAAAACCTACGGAATTATTTTTAACCGTAACTGGTCACTACTATGGGAACACTCACTCACCACGCATTTTAGATTATGACTACGGATTGTCCCTTTGTGTGGAAGTATCAGCATCGATTTTCACTTGGATAATTGAAGTGTTATTCAGTTTCGCACTGAATAAGGTAACACCTCGCTAGTGCATCATGACTTGTCATAAAGTTGATCCAACAGGACCTAAAAGTTGATATCTATGGTTGGACTGTATGTCGAGGTAAAATTAAACCAATGCTGCGCATTGAAACAACTGTACTTTTGATTTCCAAATAGTTTTTGGATTGCTACTTATCGAATTGTCCACAGTGAAGTTAGTCAACCGAAAAAGATATCGCACTATGTTAGATTACCCATAAAGGGTACAGTATTACACATATCCCATTACACAAAAGATTATATCACAACAAAATAATATAAATGAATTATGATTATTAAAAATATACTGCTCTGTGGTTGTTTGAAAATAGGAGCTGCTACACTCCATCTTCAGCCCGCATTTTAAGCACCAAAACCTGCGTACCATCTAGAAGTGAGCGGATAATCAGATGGACAACTTTTAAAATCACAAAAATAAACTGCGCATGCGCATACAGGATAGCAGCAGCGTTGCGCAATGAATACAAGAACCTTTAAAGATGATACATATAATTATAATTTCAATATAAAAAGGATGGACAACAATTGTAGGGTACATTTACAAGTAGAAACTAACACCAACTATTGCTCATCGGACGACTGTTTGATGGAGGTGTCAATGGAGTTTGTCGTTTCAGTGGGACTTTCGATAAAAGTGGTCGACGAGTGAGGCGATACATCGACGCTATTGCAATTGTCATTGGACAGTTCCTGATGGTGGATTTCGTAGGACTTGTCAGTGGACGAGGTGTCCTCACAACGAGTCCCAATAGGGTAATTGGACTTGTAGTGGTATTTTTCAACGACACGACTGATAGAAAACCTTCCAACGCCGCCGTTGTTGCAAACAGTACTAAAGCGGGGTTTGAACGCGTTGGTTGAGGGTTGAACTGGCTCATTCACATAGTCACTATACATTGGGTCGTGTTGTGCAGTCAAAACGTGATCACACAACGCTTCTATTGGATCGTCGGGCTCGTGCACACTGTTTGTGTACGACTCAAAAGCTGCCAATTTAAAATGGACGCTCCCAGAAGTATCATTTTCAAGTGGACTTGAGCTTCCATCGTGCTCTACCTCGTTGTCAACAGCAACAATAGGAGGACTGTCTGATGATTCCGTGTTCTATAGAGACAAAATAATGGCATCAAGCACAATGTGTGCATTGAGATGGGGGTTTACCTGGGGTGGCGAATTCGTTGTGTTCTCAGAACCATCGTCGTCCAATTCATTAGTAGTGTTAGATTCATCGTTGTCAGTTTTGGCAATAATACTGGCGATGTTATTGGTGTGTTTGGCTTTGGTGAATTTGGACAGTATCTGCCAGAAACTGCTCATGGTGCCATCGACAGATTTTTGAGGGGAAGGCAGTTCGTTTGGCGGTATTGTTTTGAGTGATTCGGTGATGGAGTGATCATCAGACAAGACGCTAGTTAGTGAGATGATCTCTTCCAACGGGCCTCCTTTGGCCAACTGTCTATTTCGAAGGCAGCATATGCGTATATCGTCTACTAGACGTGTTACGAGTTCCGCCATTTCCTAGATTAAAGTTAACACTAACGTGTGTGTATGTATATACTGGCTCAACTTTGATATTTCTATTGAAATCTAATTTAAAAACGGAGTAGTTGACTTGCATAGCTTGACTAAGAGCTATGAGGCCAGCAAGTCCAATGTTGTTCTCACGAAGGTCGAGTCGCATCAGCTTGGTCGAATCGGCTATGAGTTCTGCCAATGCAACGGCTCCTATTCCCATTGGTTAATTATCACTGTAATACCCACGTGGAGATTGTTCCGTTACAATTAAAAAAATTAATTTTATTTGAAAAATGTCATAGAAATAACACAATCATAGGATCGATTAAATGATAACCAGTGGTGGGCACTGAACATTAGAGCTCACTGTACAACGATGACAGTTAACTGAGATGTAACTAGACAACTACTAAGACCATGCAATATAGTACCTGTATTTGTTATTCGATTATTGGACAGCCCCAGCCGCTGCAGGTGCTTATTTTTGATCAGATTGAACTTGATCATCAGTATGCCTTCGTCGCCGATTTTATTTCGTCCCAGGTTGAGTGTGTGCAGCGACGGATGCAGACTCTAAGCCCGATTCACAAATCAAAACGCGCATCTCAATCTACCAGCACATGCACAAATCCCTGAATTCCATTTGCCGTAATGTAATTGTTCCACAGGTGCAACACTTCGACTCCTGTTACTGATTGTTGGAGCAGTCCTTGCGCCAGTTTTAGCAGGCCGTTATCCTACAACAAAACTTTAGCCAACTGTTTAACTTCGTAACAACTTGATTGGTTATACCCAAATAACGAAATATGAATTAATGGATAATTTCAAAGAACAACAACTACTAAAATACTAGCGCTAAAGCCCAGCGTTTTATAGAGTTTTAAGCGAAAGTTTCATCCAAGTATTTTATTCCATTTAATAAGATCTTGTCTAATTATTAACTTGCTACGGTTAGTGCACATTTCAGCAATTCAGTTATGTATATCACTTGCTGGCAAACTATTTATCAGCTTAGTTATTGTGAAAATTGTTTATACTAATAACTTGGTGTAAAGAGACTTAAATTGTGTAAAATAACTCGTCATTAATAAAGATAATGAATTTGTTGATTGATTTTAATTGCGGTTAAACGAAGCGTAATGATCAATTACATTATACAATAGGTTAATTAAATTTAATCTCATAAAGAATTATTCAATCAATAATAATTTATTTGATACTAAAAAATAAATCAACAACTACTATATATATATATATATATATGGTGTTGGAATATAAATATTTAAGTAGATCATTAAGGTTTAGTTAGAAGGTTTGACCATTGACTCGATTTTAAACTTAAAAATGAGTATGAAGGAAGAATGCTCGTTGTAGCAACTTCAAATTCATATTAGTACTGTAAAAGGTGGGCTGTAATAGACAAAAGATCCATCAACCAATTGACCATTACCATGAACACACGTTCGCATGCAAAAAAGCTTAATGTATTGAAATGAACAATAATCACATCAATGCTATTAATTAACGGATTTATTATTATAACAATAATATTAAACTCTGATTTGTGTAAATGAGGAAAAACAGCCACTTTCTATTTTAATCTGATTAGCAAACTTTATAATCTGATTATAATTTGGGAAAGCAACCAAAACTAACGCGTTAAAACTTAGTACAAAACAGTTGATTAAAAAAACTAGATTTACAAATGTTATCTACGTTTTCAATATACTAGTAGTGTTGTAAAGTGCGTACTTGCTGACACACACACTACTCTTTTATAAATATAGTAGATATATCGATGGTCAAGAAACATTTGATATTAATAATGACGTAAAAGACAGAAGTACTACCTGGAGAGAATTATTTCGCAGATCCAAAACCTTGACATTGTCGTTTGACACTAACAAATCAAAGAGGCAGTTGGCGTCGTTTGATGAAATTTTATTTTCTGCCAAATACAACTCCCTGATATTTTTGTTGGACGACATGGCGGACACTAGATTGCACCATTAGCATGTGCACGCACAGAAAATAGTCACGTATGATCTGCAGACGCGCCCCATTGAGGTAGCAACCTTCGAGATGCAGTATCTTGACGGAAGAGACTGTGCGAAAGGCCCTCACAAGAATGTGCAACATTTGCTCAGTGAAGATGGTGCGACTGAGGTCGAGGTATTCGAGACATGTGGACTTTTGGATAAGTTGCGACACAGAGAGCCAACCACGGTTGCTGATTCGGGTGTTGCCACTCAGACAGATGTGGGTGGCCGTCTCGTAGTATTCGCACATTTCGCAGATGGAGGTGCATCCGTCGTCTTCGAGGAAGGTGTTGGATATGTCGAGCCAGTGTGTGCGTACGTAGCGAAACACCTCTTCCAGACATTCGCATTGTTTGTAATCGAGCCTGCAGCCTTTGAGGTCGATTTTGACTTCGCGGAGCGACTTCAATTCAAATTCCTATGCATTTATCGGTCATTGTCACATTATTCATTTAGTGCAATGTCAAAAGTAGTTTAATTGAATGTTGAGAAAATCGCATTACATTTATCTGAGCCACAACCTTGTCAAGAGGCTTTATCTTGTACCTCTCACAAGACTTTAGATAGCTTTTCAGAATGACTTGAGTCGTGCGTTCTAGAGTGAGTTGTAAGAAAGGCAACCGCAGATCTAATCAAATACCTTCGTAAAACAAATTCGGCGGCGCATACTGCTCGGATAATACTGTTACATTGAATGACACGCTCTTTTTCGAGCGAGACGATGACTGCTGACTCACATCCAACGTGCTCTCGTTGGTAGTTGTTCTTGAGGTGGTTACGAGTATGCCTTTCAATGGCGCAGGCTTTTCATCATCCTCAGAATTAAAACTGTTTATTTTAGTTCGTGTTTCCATGTGAGCTAATTGTTTGGATTCCACTATTGAAAATTCATTCGATACATCATTGTTGTTTGCAACACTCGATGATTCCATCTCACTCGAGAAATAATCGGTGCTCTTGATCACCTCTTCTACTACGAGTGAGATAGTTTGATTGGAGCTTTCTTCTACATCGTTACATGTATCAGTGGGTTGTGCGTTGGAGGTGGTCACTTCATCATTGCTTAGAAGATCATTCATATTGGTAGTAGTTGCTGTTGTTGTTGGCGACAATACCAACTCATTTGGTACGTTATCATTGATGTCGTCAGGCTGTTGGGGATTTTCGTCAGCATTCTCCTTGGTGGGTGACTGCTTTTTAAATACTCTTTGGAAGGCTGCTGGCAAAGTCATGGAGAAAAAGCCGGCATTGCTTATGGGTTTCTTGAGCTTATTTTTCCCATCTTCGGCATTGTTGTTCATGACTTGCAGGGTCTCTGATGGTAATGGGTATTCAAGTTGAATTTTGGAATCTCCGATCCAAATGAACCATTAGATAACGCACTTTCGTCCAGGCATGCGCACCTAATTCATATTACAAATGTTATGTGGACTTATTCAGTAGTTTAAATATGATAATTAGCGTTAAGAATTCCACTCTTTTGCAGTGGTCGAGGCGGCTATAGTTGAATCAATTGGCCTCTTGTATACACGTACAACACACGACACCTTACATTTGAATTTAATCGTCACTTTTCCAACTTCCCCACACCGTTCATCACCTACGTTTTGGCAAATAACAACCAACATTTTTTTAAAATTATTTAGATTAACAAGTATTACAGCCAGTAAGTAATTTAAGCAGATTAACAAGCTAATATATATTTTAGTTGATAACGTGTGCTATTCATCGATCATATGTTGAGTGAACAGTTGTTCAATCGCGTTGGCGATAATGAACTTGCTTGGTTTAGTTGGATTGCGTTTCATAATGCCACTGGCGTGTTAGGATAGGGGTTTTGCAGTAATAACTTCTTATTACCATCTGTATTGAAACAATCCCTGGGATTTACTGACAAGAGATTCCTATTTTGTTCAGTGTTTGAATATAAACAAGAGATTAATCTTTAATTTAATTAACCGATTATTTTATTATTGTCGGTTGTTAATCTCCTCGCAAATATCCAGCTGCAACTTGAGTGACTTCATTATGAAATGAGGTTGGAGTTGGCATTGTGTTCGCTCTTGATTTTCCACTCAAAGTTATTAACTACTTTGATTCAGTCGAAAGTGGGAACGGATTATTTGACATGTGATTTTAGAGCACATAAATATATACGCATGCGCGCACAAGGTGCTACCTCTTGTTTATTTAACGTCGTGTTTGTTTGTGTGTTGCTTCTAGTCAGTAGTTAGTTGTTTATAGTGCGTTGCTGTTTGATACCTTAACCCTGGTATTTAATTTGGAATAATTGACTCAATTCAACTCTTGTATATTATACACTTAAACCTCATACGTTTGTTGAGGCAGCTTTCTGCTCCAATAAACATTTGGGCCCACTAGTCTTTTGTTTTATTCTTTAAATTTGTCAATAAAAAATTGGCCGAATACCAAAACCCCAATAACAACGCCAAATCAAGTGAGTCTAAGGAAGCACGTCAGAGTTTTTTGAACCAACAAGGTGCTAGATACATTTAAACCTAAATCAATGTTACCGCGCGACCCTAGAATTAATATAGCCAAATACAACGAAGAATCCACATTTTAGAATCTAAAATTTAGATCAAGAAATACGCTTGCGTCAATCCAAGTGAGACTGTGCTTAGTTGACGATGATTTTATTTCCATCATTGAATAAGTTTGGAATGTATTTGTCAGTTTAACACCCATGACATTAGATCACTCTAAGTTGGACTGTTTTAACGTGGCGTTATTCTGTATAAACAACTTTCTAGTTCAACAATAACTGCCGAACTTGGCTTAATTTGTTAAATGGTGGTGGCGTGCGAACAATGGAGTCTATTTTTTGATTTAATTCATTCGTTAATGTATCCCAGTTACAATACATTCCAGTGTAGTATGCAGGTAACAAATGTAAAAATTATCGAAAGGTTTTATCACACAGTTAATCCCTTAGAGTACTTGAACAATGGCGTAATTAGGATTAAATTTTCAATGGATTCTGAAATTATTACTGACATTATCTACCTAGTGTCAAATAAATGCCCTGTTTAATTTCAACTCAATTTATTCACCGACATCACGTCAAAACTTAGTTGACGATCCTCAGTATTTGTACAAAAACGATTGCTTTTAATTCTCAACCAGGACCGTTTTTTGAAGCGTAAAAAGTCACTTGAGAGTAGTCTGACTGTACGGTGGTGTAGTAGTCGACGAGAGACTTCCCACAAAGATGTTATTTGTAATTGGGAGCTTATTTATATTGTTTCATATTTTAGACCCATCAAGCGTTTCCCGAGAACCAGTGATCGAATCCCTGTCAGGAAACCTACTGAAACTCGGTATTTTGCGTTGGTGTTAGTCGTACAATAGTTGTTAGATACACCACTAAGATGTTTTATGCCGGCCGAATCGGGCTTTGGGCTGGTTCGTTTGAGTCGTTATTACTACAGCGACTTCACTAAAGTTTGCCATAGTTTTAAGTACAAAGGACACGGTGGAAATAACAACAATTTCCACTCCTATTCAAGTTGCATGGCGGTGTGCAATGAAAGTATACATGTATGACGGTGATTAATAACGATGAACCTGGCAGAGTTTGTTAAGAAGAACATCTGTAATCAAGTACCGACATATGGAGATTGCACCTATTCTATCGTCAACTATTTTTACAATCTCAAGAATAAAAAATGCGAAGAGTTTGTGTACAGCGGCTGCGGTGGGAACCTCAACAACTTTCTTACTATTGAAGAATGCTATGGGATTTGCGCGAAAAAATGAAAGTTGAAATTAAATTATTGCTTCCAATAGAAGTAGATTAAATACAGATACGTTAGTTTCAGTTGGATAACCAGTTTTTGCGCCAAACGTAATTATTTATATATAAGTAGACATAGATATTTGGAGCTGAACAACGTCACATTTTGAAATTACTACAGTAAATGTATAAAAAGTCGCCTTCTTATTTAGATTCAATGTTTTAAGCACGTATATTTTGATTGGTATTGTTCAGGAATCATAGATGAGATGCCTTTGATGAAAGGTTTGTTTTCTATGAAAACAGTTTGAAAATTTTTGATCAGCATATTGACAAGTTCGTTTTGGTGTAGCAGTTCGATAAAATCTGAGTCTAGTTGATATGATAGAAGAGTAGGACCGAAGCACACGGCAATATTAAATGAGTCCATTTTATTGTTTTCTTCATTATCCACAATCCTACAATTTGCAAATTTAGGACGCTTTGTGTGTTATTGTAAATGTACGCCAAAAAATGACTGAACAACACAAACAAGAACGCTCTATGTGACAGTGGTAACCGAGCGAGACTTTCGGCAGCAGCTTCATTGGTGTATCCTGCTTCTACAATTTGCGTAACAATACCAATGGCAATTCTAGTTACTCATAACATCAACAAGTTCTTTGGATTGTGGATTACATATAGCCGATTCTGGAATGTTTTTTAGGAAATATTTCAACACGTTGGCTAAATCATGTAGATGTTGTTCAGTGGATGGAACTTTGAGTTCTGCCTCTAAATAAAGTGTGCTGGAAAAAGAACGCCACTTAATCAACTATACTATTGTTGATATCCTCAATAATGCTTTTCATTGAACTTCCAAACCCACTTTCTCTATAAATGCCAACAACATTCAACCCTATATATAATTTGTTAAGAGTGGCTTGTTATTGTGTAGAATGGTGGTTCATTAACAACGAAAATACCTCCATATTTTTCTAGTGCTGTGATTATTTGAAAAATAAAAGGTGGTAGTTGATTGTCGGTAGTCTTGGTCAAGTCTTCGAGAGATTCGCCAAAGAATGGACCTATAAAATAAAAAATCAAATCCGTCACATATCGCATGCAGTAAGCAAGACTAGCTATTGATTGGATCGAGAAAACTCTATATGGGTAGTGATGTGTATTACTTGCGTCAATTGAAACAAATGAATCATCACCGCTCATAGATACACCTATGGATTTTCTAAGAGATACGGACAACTTCTACAGAGTACACATTGGTAGGAGCAATGCACGGTTACCACAGAATTACCTTTTTCATATTTTTAAATAGCACTTTTGCCATTTTTTATAATCGTGGGTCTTAGTCAATTATTGGAGTATTTGAGTAATTTAGAACAAGAATCTTGTGCCTCATAAAAAACGTACTTATAAACTACTTAATGATCGCTTTTCAATAAGAACAATTCATTTCATTCAATTAAACCATATCGATAACTACCGGGACTGGGTTTCTTATGCACATGCATGGTTTGGTTGTTATTAGATATATGTGATAAAACTGTAACAGATTCTATATGAGCTTTTAACAAGTTGTTAAAAGGGAAATAATAAATAAATCCTTTTGGCTTATTAAATAGCTATTACGACCGAGTCTAACTCCACTAATAAGGAAGATAAACTATCGACAACACTATAGTTATAGTAATTAAATTATTTACACTATTGTTATTCAACAAGATAATAACTTTCAAAGACTGAAATATAGATCACTACCTTTTCTGTCAGTAATACCATCATCTATTGAAGTATTGGAAATAACCAATTTGTTTTGCTCGTCGCCACCTTCAAACAATTCTATGCACGTTTGTTAGTCAATTTTCCCCAGTTAGAACCAATGCGTTCAAAATTATTACCTATACTTTTATCACCTTTGACAGAGCTGGTTGAAAGATGCCAACTTTTAGCTTTGTTATGTAGGTTTTTTTTATTCGTTTCTAATGAAGTTAGATTCAATAAATATTCATTCCATTAGTGGTAAAATACCATCATGCTTTCGATGGTTCTTTTTAGAGGAAGAGAAGAATAATTTCTTCATCCAACCTCTGTTATCATCTTCAACACGGAGACTTTGGTTTTCTCCCATTTTTACTATATAGTAGGGCTATTTAGTTATATTTATACGATTTGTTCGTCGTGATTAACACCGAGTTGGCAAATAACTAATAATCTCGTATAACTACTCAGTATAATAATCATACAAAAGAGTGGTACCTTATTTATGGGCCACCACTAGAATATAAACTTCTGGGGTATTTTATGAGGATTATTTGGCTAAAATTATCATGATATTAAGTTGCAACTAATTAATGGGATGCAACATTTCATTCATTTTTATATTGTTACAAAGCCTCTAATAGTATTATCCCGTGACATGGTTTAACCTGTATATTGTAATATTAATAAAGAGGTAACGTTGACAAATAAGTTTATTTTTTGGCAAGCTCTATCATTATATAATATAAAAAATGTCATAACAACTATAATTAGAAAGATTGCTTAGAAAAGTGTTCTCATATACAGATTATATAAGGTTACTGTGATATTTAATATTGATTCTTAGGTAACAAAAATAGGTATTTCTATGTACAATGCAAACAGATTATCTCATGCTCAGCTATAATATTCCTAAGAAAATAATAATTGGTCAAAATTGACGATGTTGTGAGAGTATTCATGATTTTATAGAAACACAGGATTCCTGCATTAAATTAAAATGGATGTGGCTATTTTCATGGATCATAATACACAGGTTCGGCATGTATGCTAGCGTAATCCCATTTAATTACCCGACCATTTTCCATTTCTAGAGAAGCTACAGAGTTTAGATTTCAGAATCTGCCATATTTAATTATTTTTGGCTCAGTCTTACCGCTCTTAAGGGCCACAAATAAGTAAATACGGCAGATTCTGAAATCTAAACCTTGTATCTACTTCTTCTATCTTCTATTATACAATAAAGGAGTAGTGTCAGTATGCGTGGCTCCAAGTCCGCATGTCCGAAACTTTTTTTCATTATGCATAGAAGTTACACGATATTCAACACTTTTAAATTACAACAATAATCATTTTAGTAGATATTAACCATATAAAAGTATATTGATCGTTGTGAATTATATGTTTTCAGGTTTTAATTTTGACAGTCGGATTAAAATATCACAATTGTAGGATTATGTCCAAGGCATCACATTACGGTCGATAAACGTTTGATTATACATTATTTGTCTAGCACAATTATTATTTATTACTTGATAAAGACTTGAAATAGCTATATTCATATGGTGAAATGGCGATTTGTGAATTATTCACGTGCACCAACTACAATTAACTAATTTTTCGAATATATTTAAGCTCTATTGCAGCGCTTCCCGATTCAAATTGGGTCTCGCACCCCCTACGGCCTAAAGAGCGGATTTCGCACCCCCTGTTAAAATCTATGTTCAAAATAGGGGTTAAATTTTAATAAGAAGATTACTG
>JAOPJI010056393.1:0-13507 GCA_027122695.1 Merluccius productus
AAAGTAATGATCTCCAATGTCTACGTAACAAATAGGCTAGCCTTTCCCACTCAAACACATGTTTAGAGGCATTTGTCCGTAGAAATGCACATTACATATAATAAATAAATAAATATACTGCTAACTGAATTAAAATGTGATAATAAGTAAACATCAAAAGTGCTGCCATTTAACTGACCTTCTGACCTAAATGCGGCTCCTATTCTGCTGCTGCTATTTAACTTAATTAAACTATTGAGTGTCTCCATGAACCGCCATTGCTCTAAAATAATTGGCCTGCTGGAGTGAACAGAGATGACGCAACTCTCTCTCTCTATGGCTCTGGGTCTATAGTTCTGTAATTGCTGCACCCCATGACAAAATGTTGTTCATCCTCTGGCACCCCCAGCTCACACTGGCCACATAAACGTCTGTAGCTACTTCTCTCTCTTGCTCTCGCTCTCTCTCTCTCTCTCTCTCTCACTCTGTCACACACACACACACACACACAGAAGTATAGGATCGTAAAATAAATTCAGAAAAAGGCAGCTTTGTGTAACGTTACTGCTACTTTGCTCTGTCATTTTGATCTCGCTTTCCAGATGTGTTTGATAATCCAGATAATGATGTCATTCCTTTTCATCCAGTCGGGGGAGGCTGAGCTGATTGGTCTAGACAGAAAAAGGTTAACCCATTTAAGAGTACAAGTTCACTTGCTGCAACATTACTGCCAAAAGGGAAAATGTTGTGCAATGTAGTTTAAGCGAGCTATAAAATGGCAAAAACAATTGTGCACATGTAAATAGAGTTTCACAGTACAACTCCATCTTTTTACCAGTACAAAATATTTTATGTACACAATTGTTTTACAAATACAAACCCTAATGACATTCAAATAAGCCCATACATTAGGGCCATACCTTTTGAAACTTGGGATGAATGTGTTTTTGTTGTCAGTGGTATGCTTTTAAACTGGAGGTTTTCAAGTTTGCCGCACCTTGTTGTTGTCGGTGGATTCAGACCCCTTGAAGAGGCTGTGGCTCGGTCTGGATGAATTGATATTCACTTCGTACCTTCTGGTATTTTAAAGTAGAAAGAAAGAAGGAAAATCGATGTGACGACTCTGACTTACTAATAGCTGAAGCTGCACAACCTTGGCTAGCCATTCAACCTGTCACTATGATCTTCTAATTTGAGGTAGTTAGGTATATAATAATACCATAATTATATAAATATACTGAGCAGCAGGTTGGTTTGCAATGCTCCCAATCAAGTTGCATTGTGTTTACTAGTTACCAAACGTCGCTTTTTTGTGGTAAATCAGCAAAGCAATTTCCGCTCATTCAAATGACCTATCTGAAGTTACACGAACCACGTGACCGGCGAGTTTTTTTGACCCTCCTTTGACGCAACTCCGTCTTTCTATGGCTCTTTACAGACCCTTTTCACAGTAGGAAAAACACAGGTGTAGCTCATAACATTAATAATGGGTCAGTTCGGTTAAGGTATGGCAGTGAACCAGTATAGACATAACTATTCAAGAAGCTACTTATACTTATTTGTATTTTTTATTAGTATTTTTCGATCACCATATTTAGTCATTTTGTATTGTTTTCTGTATCTATTTATTTGTGTAATTGTTCATAATGTTATGCATAATTTGTATGCTATTGTTTTAGCAACATTTTAAACAACTTCCATGCCAATAAAGCATATTTTAGTTTGCCACGTAGCTAATGTATTGTATGTATGCACTTATATACTTATTGTAAGTCGCCTTGGACAAAAAGCGTCTGCTAAATGCCCTGAATGTAAATGTAAATGTAGCTAAAGACAGAGAGATACAGAGAGAGACTTCCCAGGGTTCCCTGGTGGTGTGGTGACCCCCGGGAGCCTGGTGTTGTAACGGGGCCCTCGGGTTAACGAGGTGGGCCTGCCCACAGAGAGGAGACACCACTTATAGACAGGCAGAATTACAAACCAACACTGATGCACACACACACTGATACAAAGACAGAAGTTTATATGACCCCGCACACACACACACACACACACATATTAACGTGCACACAAAAACACACATACACATGCACCCACCCACACATAATTACATATGCACCCACACACACACTTGGATACATATGCGGATACAGACGCACACAGCAACACACACACACACACACACATAATCACATATGCACTTAGACACACACGTGCATATGCATCGATACGTGCACACACATACACACCCACACACACACAGACACCCCCCCCCCCCCCCCCAGCACAGCTATTAAGTAATTGTAAGGGTGAGAGGTAGGACGGAGGATGCTAATTCCCTAATTAACTTTTTATGAAATGATTTTAGATTCTTTTCTCTGGAATCCTTTTGTCACCACTAATCCAGCGTCTGAGTGCACACTCCGAGTCAAGCGGCTCTGTGCAACACATGAGGCGCCTGTTAAGTTGATTTGTAGGCTCAAACATTGACTAAGAAACGCGTTAACCCCCTATGCCCCTCATAGGGTCAAGGCCAAGGAAAAACTACAATATCCCCCAAAATCCCCAGTAGGGGAAAAACATGAAGATGGAATATTGGAGGGATTTGTTCTATCAGGCCAAATTTGTGGAATTAATTAATGATTCATAAAATCCTATAAAATTTTGCGATTAATATTACAACATGACATTTTGACATTACACTGAAAAAGGACATTTTGTGATGTATAGTCCCAGTGGGTGATTTTGTTTAACGTAATTTTAAAGGGTATTAAAATAATAATAATGAGAAGTGACAGCGTAAAAAAACTAAGCGACTAAGCGTCCCTTCATCTCCAGAAAATTCTTATACGTATAAAAGGATGAAAATATGACAAAAAAAAACAAAACAACAACAACGTAAAAACCTTTTGTTAGGCTTTGAACAAAAATAAGTCCCCTCTCGTGAATGTATTTGTTAAATAAAATAAAGAACAAGTGTGGCGTTTGAGGAAGAAGTTGTGACTGCATCTCGGAGGAGCAGGTGTTTTTTATGTGATCGGTATCCATTATTAAGCAGCCGCCCGAGAACAAAAAGCAAAGTTGCTCCACACTCCAGGAAAACTGAGACATGGGACTGGAGAGGGATACGCACCCAACACACACACAGAGCATATGCACACATGTATACACACACACACACACACACACACACACAGAGCATATGCACAAGCAGGAGAACATAGACAAGGGACTGGAGAGCGATACGCACCAACACACACACAGAGCACATGCACACACACACACACACACACACACAGCATATGCACAAGCAGGAGAACGGAGACAAGGGACTGGAAGGGGATAAGCGCACACGCACACACACACACACACAGAGTCAACCAAACACATACATATATGCACACATTTATACACTCATAGGCACACTGTTGTCCCTCATCCCTACCCACATCCTGGAAAACACACACACACAGACACACACACCCACACACACGGGTGAACAGGCGGTTGTGGTTATGCATTCATTTTTTAACGCCCAATCTGTTGAGTTATGTCTTCTGGGTCCTATCTTTGAATAATAGATGCATTAGAAAATGGAGCATTTCCACCACTGTAAAAAGCCATGAATAAATCATAATTATGAATGTACACCGGTGTGTTTTGAGCGTGCGGCTGTGTGTCTCGGGCCCGTGTGTGCTCATACCCACAGAGACACACACGCACACACATTCATGTATGTGTGAATGTTTATATCAGTGCTGTGTTCAGACAACGCCTGAAGCCACTGCTGGTAGTATTCCATTAAAGCGACTCGTGTCGGTGCTTTTTCGACGATGTCAGCATCTGACACAACGCTCCCCCTTTAGCTGCTATTGATCCTTGTCGTCATTTTTTTCCGCTGTGTGTGTGTGTGTGTGTTGATTTTACTCATGATGCTCAGCGTCCGGAAATGTTATTTTTCCACATGTGCGATCTGACAGATTGCGCGGTTAACATTGCGCGTTTTTTAAAATTGGAATGGTTGATTCTGGTCACGCTCAAAGCTTGTCCACAACCTCCCTCTGGATTACTTAAATGGATTATGTGTGTGTGTGATTCGAAATGTTGTTTTGTGCACTTAGTGGAGTGCCGATCCCACTACATCATGTATCCAAAGTATATCCACACACCATTTTAGGTTAAATCTACAGTTAATTATTGGCAAACCCAAACTCTGAGACAGCATTTCAGAGTCTAGCAGCTGCACACACACACACACGCGCACACGCACACACGTTATAGCAAATCCAACAGGACCATCCATCATCATTTTCCCGTTGCACATCTCAGCGCCTCACCGTGCTCCCAGACACAAAGGTCAAAGGTTATAATGTCATTTAGGTTGATATCCCACCTCCTGCCCGGATGATTAATCACTGCCCTGTTTTTATTGGGTTTCCGTCTTACGGAAGTGCAAAAAGAAAGGAAAAAAGTGAGACAAGAATGAGGGGTGACAGCCAAACTTAATGAGATCCTAATTCACACACACACACACACACACACACAACTTTGTTTTCATATCAAAGTGAGGACACGGAGGAGCTTCATTGCTGGGTCTGTCATAGCCGTGTGTGTGTGTGTGTGTGTGTGTGTGTGTGTGCGCGTGCGCGTGCGCGTGTGTGTGTGTGTGTAACTGGCAAGGCGCACTGCACAATTACAACTACACGTGTTAAACGTCACATTCGTGTGAGCTAAGCTACAACCTGGGCACCGACGGCGGCCGCATATCGAAGACAGCGGGAGCTCATGAGGACAATGATTGTGAACCATTACCCGGCATTTACCGGCAACTGGCCAGCAATTTAAATGTGCTATAGTAGTTACAGTAGCTACAATAGTTCATCATGAAAATTACACTTTATGGTCCACCGTTTGTATAAGCGCCGCAACGACCACCGAGCAACAATTAAACCAAGAGGGTTTCCATTAACACCTCACCTGTAACTGTCACCATAACGATGGGGAGGGGCGGGGCTTCTCAACTCAATTCGATTCAAACCTTTATTTAATCAGGTAAGTCCCATTGAGATGGAGATGTATTTTTTTTTAAGAGAGACCCGAGTACATCAGTGTATCCGTGAGGCAGTCCCTGTGATTTATGACTAGGGAGGTGGGTGTGGGGTACACTGCTGCTGCTACACTGCATACATACATATGTGGACACGCGCGCACGCATATAAAACACAACATAATGTGCAGTGCATGTTGCGTCACCGTGGCAGTAGACCTTACTGGGCTCCGCCGACACAGGTAGATGTTGTATAAACCGGTTTATTGGAGAGTTGGCAGAACGTTATACAGCCAGAGCATGGTGGTAAACACGGACATGTCCGAGCTCTCCCTCAAGTGTGTGTGTGGCGATAGCCGGTTTATCCTGGGTGCCATGACTGCAGGTGTGCAGTCTCACCCAGTTCCAGGGTCTAAGGTCTAAGTGTGACTCTGGCCAGGTGAGGCTGCTTAAACCACACACACTCCACGGTTACCTTGTGCACACGTATATGTCGTATTTGTTTGCCATAATGTGCTGTCATGCACAAAAACATGTATATAATAGCTTGGGCGTGTGTAAGTTTGAGTGTACTTGGCTACATGGATGTGTGACGACACTGTCTCTAATTCTCCTTGTTTTTGTTTCATGCATAATTCATGAATTATTAATTGTGGGATGTTTCTTTATTTAGATTCCCCCCCCCCCTTGAATAGTTAATCAGCTACGATAAAGACATTATAATAAACGAAAAATCACCAAATTATTATAATTTTTTTCTAATGTGTTTCATTTTTCAATTATATTTTTTATCAGGTACCGAAAAATACTCGTAATTTTATCCATTTTATTGAGTGTTCTGTAGTATTAGAGTGAGCGTGTGTGTGTGTGTGTGTGTGTGCATGCTCCACTGTAACGCTCAAACCCCTGCAAATCCTCGGAGCGTAGCTCTGCTTACACTCTCGGGAAACAAAAGCCGGTGTGGGGATCACTTCAACTTTGCTGGTTTATTTTCCCTCGCTCTCCGGACGCTCATTATATCTGAAATCCATCGACATTGTGAGGCATACGTTCTCAACAACCTTGACATTGGGATTGAAAGCCATTGAAAGAATCCACTGGACAAAGCTGAAGCATTTCGTTAGAAGCAAGTGAAAGGGACCCATTCAATGTTGGCACCCATCAAGCGCCAGTGGCGTCGAAATCTACCTTCTGGCCGGCAATTGACGGAGGCTCTCCTGCCACTAGCAGTGGCGCCCCAGGCTGGGCGATATATGAATATTATATATCGGTATGGTGATATGAGACTAGATATCGTCTTAGATTTGGGATATCGTAATATAGTGATATGAGACTAGATATCGTCGTAGATTTTAGGATATCGTAATATCGTGATATGTGATAAGTGTTGTCTTTTCCTGGTTTTAAAGGCTGCATTACAGCAGAGTGATGGAAACAAATGAGAAAGTACTCTTCATTTGCCAAGTATTTAATTCACACAGGAGTATACAAAAATAGGCTTTACCATGTGACTATTAATGTATTGAATTACCAGGAAACATGGTGCTATAAGGGGATCTGTAATGACCGATATTGGGATAGAAGATTTCGGCCATATCGTCCAAATCTGTAAAATGTAGGATAGAAGCATAATAAGCCAACTAAGCATTTTATGCATATATGACTCGCGAGGGGGGGGCAGGGTGGGAAGGGGCGGCTAGCGGGGGGGCCCAGCGATTGTATCAGTGTGACCGTTGCCCCCCCTGGCCACTCCTTGGCAGCGCCACTGGCCACGTGGTGTGTAAAAATATACAAAGCCTATTTTCTGAATGTACTTACATGAAATGTGTTCCCCGTTGACCGTTTCTCCTTCAGATGATGGAAGACCGCTAATGTTACATTAACCGTTAACCGTTGTTAATCAACCGTGCGCAGTTGTGGTACACGGATGACGTGGTACACGCTCGTATATAAATATAGGTACGTGTGCAGCATGCGGCGCCTGCCAACTGCATTCGGCTTTTGTTTTGCGCTTTGTTCTTCTGAGTTTACGTTTACTTGCAAGTCGCAACGTTGGGCTTGACCTGAGAGAGCAAGGGCAAAGGAAGTGCAGTCGGCCGAGAAAGAAAGGTGAGAAGGGGAATGTGGCGGTATCTTCCTGGAGCGGCGAAAGCCCCCGCCCAACATAAAGACAACCAATAAAAAAGGCAACGAAACAACAACATCTTACAAAGCTGATCGATGATGGTGATGATACCACTAGCAATGATGCTAGCTAACGAACCGGCTTCAACTCCGCGGCCCCAAGTACATGTGTGGAGCGATGGAACGGATGATCCTCTCAAAATGAGACTTATTCCTTATGTTTATGATAACTGCATTACAGTTGTTAATAACACACAGCGATGCAGTAAAAAGCCATTAAATCCCGAGAGGACCCGTATCCGTCGCCTTTTCGCCAAAAAATAAGTCGGAAGGTAACATAAGTATCAGACAAGTAACATTCAAGTATTTACCTGGTACAGGAGGGCACTCGAGAGTTGTGGCGGCAGATTTTTAAAAGCAAATTGAGTGGAAATAACACTAAATAAGCCACCGAAAAAATACTGTCATCATTTCCTTTACACTACTTCCTGGCGCAAATTAGTCTTCTCACACACACACACACACACATAGACATTTAAGCACACACACAAAAACTATCTTAAACACACACACGCACAAACACAGCTTAAACACAGACAAACGTAGATTCACAGACATACGTACATACAGACACACAGAAACACACACATGGGCACAAACACAGAAAAACACACAAACACTCACACACACACACACACCATCGATGTGATTGACAGGTGTCAACGCTGCCGGGCTCAAACATGTTCCTTGCTCTCCTTTTTCCCACTCTCTCCCTCTCCCTCCCTCCTTCCCCACGCCCACATGCCCCTGAGTATTAATTATGTGTATGGCCTCCGCTCTGATCTCCAGCCAGCTGTGAGGATTCTGCATGGCTGGTGCAAGAGAAGCGCATGTCGAATCTGTGGGTGAGGAGTGGGAGGAAGGGGGGGGGCGGGGGGGGGAGAGAGAGACAGGCAGGCAGACAGAGGGGGGGAGGGTGGGGGAACGAGAGGGAGGGAGGGGGAGATAGAGAGAGAAAACGAGGCAGGGACTGGAGAGAGAGACAGACAGACAGACAGAGAGAAAGAGAGATAGAGGGATCAAGGGGGAGATAGAGAGAGACAGGGAGAGGAAGAAAGGGAGACAGACAGCGAGAGAGCAGGAAAGGAGGGATATTGGGAGATGAAGAACACGAGACGGCGAGAGGGAGACAGTCAGAGTTAGTTGCCGTTCTGTTTTCTGTGTTTTAATAGTCAGACTTGAAAGGACTTCAGACAAAGTGAAAAGCAAACAAACAGTCGATCCATCGTGGGCTTGTATTTCCCAAACAATTTCTCTTCATTCTTTTTATTTTATTTGGCAACTTTTTTTGTCACTTTATCGAGAACTTTTTTTTAGTTTAATTCTTTTACACTCGCAGTAGGCCTACGAACAAAAAGATTCACCAATGAACTTTCTATTATTCAGATCAGCTGAGCAACGGTATCCGCCCCATAAATAAGTAAGAGCACACACTCGGCATTGAGGACTCCTTAAATTAAACTCCATTACCATCACCAAATCCCAAGGTCACCGCCGCCTTTTGGTGCCTTTCTTTCATATATTGGTGAATATCTTTGAGGTCGGCCGTTTGAAAGTTAATAGGCGGTGGGAAGAGGGGAGAGCGTGTGTGTGTGAAGACGTGGGGCTGGGGGTGGTGGTTTTGTTGAGCTGTGATATATTGGGTGTAATTTAACTGTCCCTGTGGAGTGATTATCCAGTCCAATTTTCGAAGTCGGCGAGAGAGAGAAAGAGAGAGAGACAGAGAGAAAGAGAGAGAGAGAGAAGATTCAATCTTGATAACTTTGTCATTTTTAGTTATCAGCAGCAATAAGCTGTAGGTTCGTCTATCACTTAACCTGTCAGCTTTTGTGAGAATAAGAAAAAATAATTTATAAAAATGTATTCAGAAGAAACCAACCTCTGCAGGTTAGATACAACAATAGGTTTGTGAGTGAAATACCCAATAGGTTTTTTTGAAAAGGGTGACCTTTGGTTTTGGAATGAGGCTCAAGGCATGTTTCTTTCTTTCACGCTGAAATAACCAATCAGTCAATCAATAACAGTATGTTGGTTTTGCCTGACCTGCCGTACCTCACTGTCTACACTGTCAAAGGACTCACACAAAGGCAAGGATGAATGAGAATCGGTGGCAAGTCTTGGATAGGGTTTCCAATGAATGTATTAGTTTAAATTTTGTATTATTATTATTTTTTTAAATTTCTACCGCCACAGTCTACCCCAAAAAATACACGTATAAAAAAAAAGCCTCACGCACAAAGCATGTTTATTCTATTATATGAAAAAATACATTATTGCATGCATGTTAGACTGAAATATACAGTTAAATGCAACTCTAAAAATGTCCATTTAGTTATTAGGCCTATGCCTTTATTTCCATTTACTTGATAAGAGTCCATCATGTAGCCTGCGGCAGGCGGACAGCCGTGCATTGCAATCATCCTGCAACTTTTGTGAAAGTGATTGGAGTCCATCCACCGAAATCTCTAAAAATCCTGTGGGAAACACTGCTCGGATATATGGCTATGTAGGAACATCCTATTACAGTAGGTAGCATGTAGGAGACGTCCTAGCTAGGTTCCTTAATTTGGTAACTTTTGTCTCTGAAAATGGTTGTGGTTGTGGTACACTATCCCACAAGGTTGTGAGTTGCTCTGCTTGGTTAAATGGCGAGTTTCATGCAACGTAAGAAATTGTACACATTTTGTCGGCACAATAGGCCTACTACTCATTCTTTGACATCCTCCTTTTCATTCACCGTCACCAACAGGGAGTTCAATTTCCTTACGTTAACGCACCGCAGCATCGCTAGCTATGAATTCTCTCGGTCGCCGCGGGTTACCACGGCAACTCGAAGGGGACGGCACCAGCTTCGTTTTGACCAGTTTTCAAAAAACGGTTCCCGTGGCGCTGCGCTACGCTGGGCCGTCTCTCAACCTGCGCATCCTTCGTCCACAAATAGGTTCCCTGGCAAGGGAGGTTCCCAGAGAGGCATCAAGGTTACATGATGTCTCCTAGAGTTTCGACATAGCCATCCCGTCCCAGCAGGGAGTTATGGCATGCTAAACAACCGGCTAGTCTAGCCTCGCTGTACTTCCGGTGGGATGGTGGGTCCCCCCCACCTCAATTAATGCCGCAAGGTCAGTGTTGCGAAGGCAATAACAGATTGCGGCGGGGATTACGCTATGGCTGTGGCTATTAGCCAGACTACAATAACAACAGCAGTGGCGGCGGCGGCGGCGGTGACGACTTTGCCCCAACCGCTAGCGCCATAGTCACTCCTTGTTAGTTTGTCTTTCTCTCTTGGTCCTTCGGCTGTCTCAATTAAGAAGCACCCCCGACAGTTCCACCCCGACCCACTCGGGTCGATCGCGGTCAATGTGGTGGTGGGGGGGGCACGGGGCGGGCATACTATTTATTTGATACTCTTCACCTGGATGGTTTCAGTAACAGTGTGCAGAAAGGAAAGAGCTGTTTGGATGTGTGTCTGGCGTGGCTGTGTGTGTATGTTATGTGTGTGTGTGTGTGTTATTGATTAATCGTCCAGAGTCCCTTTGAGGGCAAACACAAGAGGCGTGCCACCGTTAATTTCAAACTTTGGTCTGTATATATGGAATCATAATAGCATAAGTAATAGGATACTAAGTTATTCTATTAAAAGGGTTATGAAGTTCAAATAACTGCCAGACATATACACACCCCCCAATAAAAGCTGTTTCTGAGCAAGAAGCCAGTTCAATTTCCTCCACTAGGAACCGCGTTTTATCCACTTTGTCCCGCCCCTATGACCGCCCTCCCATGATCCTGCAAAAAGTTTTGAGGGCTAAAAAAAAACAAATAGTTTTAAGAGCTAAAATGTTGTTGTTCACATTGAAAAGGCCGCAGGTAGACAATGAATATCGAGGCTATCGCAGTGACAAAGGACTGCAGTCTGAGAAGGCACTGCATCGCGTATCACTTCGAACTTCAATGGCACGTAGATAGCGACTTGGGTTCAGACGGCCCGGTCCTGTTTAGCAACAAGAGAGGAGTAACTATTAGCCTCCCTCCGTGTTGCATGAATTGTTGGTAAAGAAAAAAAATAAACCATTCAGAGATTTGGAAAAAGTGAAACACTGTATGCTGTCCTTGAAGACGTAGTGATCGATGATGATGAGGCAAAAATAACAACATTTTGTCTATCCGAGAAATACAAAAAATCCAATGTCTGGCACAACAACAATCAAGAAGAGTAGATATTATTCTAAACCCTTTTGGTTTAAACAAGCTGAGTTGATGTCGCTGGCTGCCGACGAGTCAACAGACCACAGTGTTATAGCAGAGTTGTGCATGTGTGTCCGGTTCTTCCATGGAGGGTTTGAGGAGATGTGCTTGGACTTCTGCTGAATGTGAATGACATGATCACTGTGGCCTGATGTATTTATGTATCAGGCCATTTCCGTTGAACGTCGATGACATGATCAGTCGTTGCTAGATTACTACTGTTGTGACTGCTGTCGGCGTGCGGTGGCTAATGAAGTTCCCCTCTCGGGGGATTAATAAAGTGAATCAATCAAGCAATCATTCAGGGGCTATCTTGATTCAAACTGCATGTCTTGTCGAAGCAACAACAATCACGCCCATCTCTGACATGGGCTGTGGCTCGAGAGCGTGTCTCCCAGCCACTCACGTGATTGTGAGTGGCTATGAGGACCAGGCGCGACCAGGACTTTTTGCTATTGCTGGTGGCGGCCCACCTATTGCCCACAACAAACTTCACTCGCCATGAGTAGGCTGGTGACGGCGCACCATTCAACCATGTAACCAAAAGCCTCCAACACAAAGCAAACTCCACTCATAAGCCAGTCAGTGTTTCATATGAGTTCAATGCTCTGGCAGACAAAGCACCCCTGCTTCTGCTCATTCTCATAAAATAAACAAACCGTGCTTTGAATACAAATGAGTATTTATGTATCCGAGATGAATAAATTATAGAACAATGACAAACAAAATACCTTTGACAGCATATAGAAAATAAAATAGAAAATGTCCCCCCGGGGTATAATACATGTTGGCGCGCTTTGGAGCTCAGTACAATGACAACTACTCTCGAACAGGCCATGTGTGTGTATGTGGTTGTGTCGTACGCCGTAATCACGTCAGCAATCGCTAATCCGCAGGAAGGTTAGCTAGTAAAACCCTACCTGTCCAACGACGACAAATTTGAACAAAAACAGGAACCTGGTTAATCCATTAGCTTCATTGGAAAATGATAGGCCTAAAAATATTGGATTGGATAAAAAAGAGATTGGCTGAAAATAAAAGGCCCCATGAAATGGAAGACAGGCTACATTTTTCGTTGTGTGTTGTGTCCCTGTGTTAACTGTTCATTTGTCTCTTGTTACATGCCAAACATATGAAAACAATTTTTTGTATTTTTACATCAAAATCCCTGTCTTTTCTCTTCCTGTAAAGGGTTTTAATTGTTTGATGACTAAATCTGCGTAAATATGCAGAATCAAAAACGGCACATCTGATTCACGGGGCCTTTAACAAATCGCTTACAATTCCTTGTGTTAGAAGTTGTAAATGCATTCACGTTGAACATGAATTAATTACCCATGCATACATAACTTATTGAACACTAACTAAATAATAATAATAACACGTTTGGCAAGGGCACACACAGACAAGAAGAAAATGGATGAGCTGTACCCGCTTACCGATTAAGCAGATTCTAGAGTAAAACTATTAGCATGTTTAACACTGATGAGTTACGTTCAAGAGTATAGCGTTAGCGCTTACAGTGCTAAATACCGCATAGTGTTAAATGTAAATAACGCTGTGTGTTGTGTGGTGCAGTCTAACATTTTATCACCTGTAAGTGATACAGCGATATAATGCACCTCGTAGGATATTTGACTCTATTTAGACTGGGACCATATGTGCTACCAGATAGTGTCACATTGAACTGATAGGGTTGCTCTAACACTGGTATGTTTTGCTATGCATGAGCTTCAAATCATCTAATTAAAAATAATTTCAATCTTCTCGCAATCATTCCTGCATTCTATACACACACTTATAATCAGTAGATACCCCTTCACTAACTTCTTTCAAAAAGGTGGATATTATACACAAACGCGCACACACACACACACACACAAACACACACACACACACACACAAACAAACACACACACTGGTGGGCACATGGACGAACGCCGCACCGCGCCGAAATGATTGCATCAGTCGGCGGCAGATTGAACGGCTGAGAAGGTCTTGCTGTGAACACCGCCCCCGGCCCCCCTCCCCCCTCCCCCTCTCACCTCTCGACGC
>JAOPJI010056409.1:0-11378 GCA_027122695.1 Merluccius productus
TAGTTTAGTTTATTTATCTACTTTATTTTAAGTATATTTTGTGTGAAGGGAACGTGCAAACTAAGAATTTCATTGCCTGGTGCAAACTATGTTCCCACTGTGTATATGATAATAAACATCTTGAATCTTGAAAGTCAAAGTCAGCTTTAATGTCAATTCTTCACATGTACCAGACATACAAGGAATCAAGTGAACGTTTGTCATTCACCCACGGTGAAACAGATAAAGTGCACAGGCACAACAGATAAGACATTTGTAATACTAAATAAACAATAAAATATAAAATATACAATACTATAAAATATACAATACTTATACAATACTTATAGTAGTGCAAAAGGGCAGATGGTAATGGCAGCAGAACATTTTGGAAAAATATATTTACAGTAACAGTGCGAAAGAACAGCCAGTACAGTAAATAAAGTAAATAAATAAATAGCAGGAAGTCGACAACAATCTCCTTGGTTTTGCTGACATTCTGCAAAAGGTTGACCTACTTCCTGTAGTGGGTCTCATTGTTCTTGGTGATGAGACCCACCAGAGTCGTATCGTCCGCAAACTTCACCATGTGATTGGTGCTGTTGGTTGGTGTGCGGTCGTGAGTCAGCAGGGTGAAGAGCAGGGGACTGAGCACACAGCCTGGGGGGCCCCTGTGCTGAGTGTGATGCTGCTCGAGGTGTTGTTGCCGACTCGTACTGCTGGTGGCCTCTCACTGAGGAAGTCCAGCAGCCAGTTGCAAAGGGAGGTGTTGCGCCCCAGCTGGTCCAGTTTACAAATAAGTTGTTGTGGGATTATGTTGTTGAATGCCGAACTAAAGTCTATGAAAAACATTCTCACATGAGTCTGTTGTGTCTAGGTGGGTGAGAGCTGGGTGGGTGGACAGCAGAGCAGATTGCATCCTCTGTGGAACGTTTGGCTCGCTCGGTATGCAAACTGAAAGGGGTCCAGGGTGGGGGGGAGGATGGACTTGATGTGGGACATGACTAGCCGTTCAAAGCACTTCATGATGATGAGGGTCAGTGCCACAGGGCGATAATCATTGAAGCAGGATGGAGCAGGTTTCTTAGGTACAGATATGATGATGGTGGCCTTGAAATGTGATGGAACAGCAGCTTGACTCAGAGAAGTGTTAAAGATATCCATGAAGACATCCTTAAGCTCCTCTGCGCCGTCCTTCAGCACACGGCCTGGGATGTTTTCTGGGCCTGTTGCTTTTTGGGGGTTGATGGTGGAGACTGACCTCTTTACACTGGCAGCAGACAGGCACAGAGCCTGATCGTGGGCGGGGGGTGGAGTTTTCTGTGGGCTTGTGTGCTTCAAAATGTGTGAAGAAGCTGTTGAGGTTGTTGAACAGAGAGATGTTGTTGTCGCAGATCTGTGGCGTGGGCCACAGATCTGGACTAAGATAGCAAGACTAAGAGGACTCATGTCCCCAAAAGACCTGTACATGCTTTCATTATTAGTAAGCTAGATTATTGTAATGGCCTCCTTGCAGGTCTTCCAAAAAAAGCTGTTAGGCAGCTCCAGCCTGTTCAGGATGCTGCTGCTAGACTTCTAACGAAGACCAAAACATTTGAACACATTACACCAATTCTTAATCCTTGCATTGGCTCCCCGTATGTCAGAGAATTGACTTCAAAATACTACTGCTCACCTAAAAATCACTTAAAAGTATATCACCGACATGCTTTCTCTACACAGGCCTGCTAGGCCGCTAAGATCATCTGGGACCAATCTGTTAATGGTTCCCTGAGTCAATACAAAAGTATTTAGTTCCTACGCAACAAACAGCTGGAATAAACTTCCTGAAGATTTAAGACTTGCCTCAACTCTGACTACTTTTAAATCAAGACTAAAAACTAAAAAATGTTCACTTTAGCCTTCTGCTAAATCTTAACTATATTGCACTTTTAACTTTACTTTTTATTTTATTTTATCTTTATTCTTTTATAACTTTTTGTAACTGTTCTTTATTCTTTTCTTATTTTATTTTCTTATTTCATTTTATTGTATGGCATGTTTTTATGTGAAACACTTTGAGTCTGCCTTGTGTATGAAATGTGCTATTTAGCATACATTTTTCTGAAAGCATGGCAGCTTGTGTATCTGGATGGTATTACAATGTTTTAATAGAAAGCCTGTGTTATAAACTGGATTTGTGCCATTTGAAAGCTGGTCTTATGAAGAGATGGTTTTAAGTTGCATTATAGGATCCAATATTATTTGGACCTTGACACAAACATAAGAGTTAGGATAATTTGGCCTCTGCTTCATTCATTGAATGCAGAGTCGATCACCTGCTTCTGCAAGAGCCTCAACCTGACCACCTGTTCAGAGCTCACCTGGACTCAGCTTAGCCTCCTTCCTCTACTACCCCTCCCTCTCCCACAAAAAAAACAACTTTGCAATTATTCTATGTTTGTATGTCCTGGCACTTACATTGATATTTTGCGCTTTGTATTCTCGCACTTTTCTCTGTTGTATACTAGCAATGGGTTAACTTAGGCGCGCTGGCCCTTTAAATTAAAAAAAAAAGCAAGAACGAACATTCTGAAGGGGAAAGCGACGGTGGAGTGGACTAGAGTGGACAAGGTGGATTCCTCTTTGTGCGCTTTCGGTGTGAACAAAGCCTTCGATATATCGAAGGCTTTGGGTGTGAACGCACAGGTGGTTAGGGTGGTTCCAGCGGCTCAGCACTGACGAGGGTGCCCCAGAGGACACTGGTATTATTAAAACTATGCAAGTACATTTTGGCGAAATATTGATTATTATTATTATATTTTATTTTTTTCGGATTAAATCATCAAATTAAATGAACATGTGGTTTGTTTCTCCATTTTTACAAAAATCATTAGAAAGTCTTCACCCTATTATCACCCCTCTCATTTGTCATTATTTGGTACAGCCCGAGTCTTACGCTACTGCAGAGCAAAGTAGCCAGGCCAGGCGTGGTAGCAGTTTAGTCAGTCAGTTTGTTTGTATGCCGGTCGGTGAAATGTCAGGGGAGGAAAGAGAGGAAAGAAAGAGAGGAAAGAGCTTTTTTTTTTTTACCAAGAAAAGTATATTTCCTCTACACTTTCCCAACAACCTGATAACAAGCCTAGCCTAGCAGCTAGCGCTTCTGTACCTAAAATAATTAACGTTACAGGCTGCACTGGATGATAAAACTGAAAAGATCGTTGCATTACCATTCACATGAATCAGTCTATTAGCCTATGTCTATGACCAATTTTGACCCAGTATTACCCAATATTTAATGATTATGAAATGCGAATGAATATATAACATTTCAAATGTATATATTTTATAGAAAATATGTTTAGATTAGCTCCATAACTGAATTCTGTCAGGGGCCCAGCATTCCTAGGGACGTCCCTGGCCGTCTCCTTTGCCACAGGCTTGAGCCTGGCAGTGGCACCGTAAACAACTGATAGGTTCACTTGTTTTGCCCGGGCAGGTGTAACGGATTCAATAAGCAGCAGGAGACGGACCTTCTTTGACGGCAGTTTATTTCCTTTTAACACAGCAAAAGAGACGTGACTGCAGCGTCCGAGCCAGTTATTTGATTTTCTGCGCTGGCCAACATATTAACAGCAATATAACAAAACATAGTTCACAACTGGAGACATACCTTTTAACACAGCAAAAGAGACGTGACTGCAGCGTCTGTACAAATAAACATAGGAATACAATAATACACGTCAATGGAAGAGTAGCATTACGTTCATGGGGTGTCCTGTATGCAACGCACCGTCCCAGTACGGGATAGACGGGGCAGACCGAATGCTCAGGCATGGAATCATATATTTTCCGTTCGGGAAAACCGATTAAACATTCGGAATTCTTAGGCACCCATGCGACCAGAATACATGCATATACAATGCAATATAACAGTAATATATAATACATGTAAATATAACGAGAATTCCCATGCATACTTGCATAATTCACCCACAAAATGAACAGTATGCTAACTCATTTAATGCAAGTGTGGGAACATGCTAATCTCCTAATAGTGCCTCGTGTTTAAGGGAAAATGTGAACAACTTTCTTTATGGCTATGGTAAATTCCCTGAACATCCTCACGGTGTGTGCACAATTACATCATTCATATGATATATTGAGTAGACAAATTACATTACATTTTAAGAAGAGGAAACAAGAATTGAACCGGAGAACATTACACAGTAAACTTACCCGAGCCAGTTATTTGATTTTCTGGCTCGGCTACGGCAACCACAGAGGGTCAAGACAGCAGACCTGCAGTTCCTCCAAACGCCACAAGGTGTCTCCAAACCAACAACGTTATTCTGCTTAATAATGGCAAAACTCATAAAAACAATATATATATCTTAAGAGCATTTTTAACTCTGTTACACCCACCCCCCCTGAATTTTGCCAACTTAGAGCAGCAGCCATAAAATACATGCAGAGGGAATTATATGCACCATAAGGTGGGTCGCCAAAAACAGGGCAGCCAACCACAAGGTATCCAAGAAGGATGACATGGAGGAAGAATAAAGAATCCCACCAATCAACTGGCAGCAGGGTGCCTTCTACACCCCACAAGACCCACCCCCTCTGTCTTTCCCAAGGCCACTAAAGCAACAATTATCAATCAAACGTGGAAAGAATCATAGAGGTCATCATCTACAATGGGGAAAACTAAAACAAGGACCTAGAAATGGACTGCATGAATGGATGAGTGTGAGAAATGGCTTGTCGAGACATTGTGTGTATCAGTCTGTCAACTGGTTTGATAATGCGACCAAACCTAGATCTCATCCGTGTGGGGAAACTGGGATTGTCAGACGGTGCAACTGAAGCTACAGTGTCACTCTGTGTATTTGTGTCCTGTGCATGACTAGTATTGGCCCCGTGTGTCGTTACTGACTCCCTGTCATTGTGTGTGTGCATGTATGTGCCTGTATCTGAGCCACAACTGACAGTTATTTTTCTTGACTCACTGGTAACGACATCAGTATCAGTATCAGGTGCTGGTGTATAGACAGGGGCCATTGACTGATCTTCTGTGCAGTCTACACTCATCTCCATGTCACTGTTAGAGCCTCCTCCACTCACTGATCTTTCATGCGAGCTCTCTGGGAAGGGCGACTGGGCAATCCATTCGACAGTCCTTCTTGTGTGATCTGTTGGCTCTGGGACAGTTGATTGCGGTGCATTGTCACTGTGTACCTGTGGTCCCAGAGTAGAATCATGATCAGGATATACAGCTTGTTCGCTATGTAAGGAACTGTTCTCTACAGCAGATGTGGTCCCATCGCATGAATCTGAGAACTGAGAAGAGGGTAAGGAACCAGGACTGCTTGTGTCACCCACGGGCAGGAAATTCACCAGCATCAACAGGTTACGATGAACGACTCTCTCCTTTCCAGTGGTCGTATCCTGGATTTTGTAAGTGTGAGTGTCACTGTTCATGTCTACCACAGTGTAAATGGTGGATTCCCATCGATCTGCCACCTTTCTCTTCCCTCTTTCTTTCTTGTTTGCAACAAGTACCCGGTCACCTACAGCAACGGTGGGGCCTTTCACGCGTCTGTTGTAGAGCACTTTGTGACGGTGCTGTTCCTTCATGGCATGCTCCTGTGCTATCAAGATGGCGTCCTTCAGATCTTTCTCCAGAGATGCGACATACTTGTCATAACTGACCACTTCAGGATCGTTCAGAACTGTACGGAACAGCACGTCAATGGGCAAACGGGGTGTACGTCCAAACATTAAGTAAAATGGGGCATACCCTGTCGTCTCGTGAATCGTGCTGTTGTACATGAATGTCAGTGTCTGAAGTCGCCTTGGCCAAGTGACTTTGTTGTCTGGAGTAAGGGCGCGGATCATGTTACCAAGAGTTCTATTAAAACGTTCCACACTGCCATTGCCCATGGGGTGATACGGGGTGGTGTGTGATTTCTTTATGCCAGATACTCTCAGTAGCTCGCTAATCAGTTGACTCTCAAAGCTAGGTCCCTGGTCACTGTGTATGCGTTCAGGGAAGCCAAAAACACAGAAAAACTTGTCCCAGAGGACTCTTGCCACCTGCTTTGCAGACTGGTCTTTGCAGGGGAACGCCTGGGCCATTCTTGTGAAATGATCAGTTACCACGAGTACATCGACTGTCTTGTTCCTTGCATCTTCAGCTGACCAGAAGTCAATGCAGACAAGTTGGAGTGGCCTGGTAGAAGTAATGCTTTCAAGGGGCGCCCTGTCAACAGGTTCTACTGTCTTGCTGACAATGCAACGTTTGCAATTGCGGACATGGTCTCTCACATCCCTATCGAGATTGAGCCAAAAGAACCTCTGTCTGGCTAGCCCAAGACTTCTGAACTGGCCTTGATGGCCAGCATCCTCATGGACACCCCTCAGAACGTCAACTTTAAGAGAGTCTGGGACAACATATTGGTGACGCTTAAACTTTGTGACTTGGTCCCTCGACAGTCTGTAGAGTATTCCATTACTTAAGACAAGTTTCTCCCAGTGTTTTAAGTATCTCATGACTGTGACTGACTCTCGTGCTCGCTCTCTCCTGGAGGGTCTACGACGTCGTTCCATGCAGTACAGGACACGCGAGAGAGTTCTGTCCCCAAGTTGCGCATCACGCAGCTCCTTCTCCGTGTAAGCAGGTAATGAATCTTGGCCACTAGGGATCAGCTGTGGCACATGATGGAGGACCTCGATGGCACGTGTTCTAGCCCCGGTCTCCCACTGGGCGTGCGACTGCAGAACCGCGGACATTTCCTCCGTCCCAAGGGACATGGTATGGACGTGTAAAGGAGAAGAGGCTGCGTTGTCCTGGTCATCACCTTGATGTGAGTCACAATGACGGGAGCTGCGGAAGGCATCTTGAACAGAGCCACGTGTCATTCCCTGGACTTCAGACAGCAGGCTGCTGTAGGGCTCCTGGAGTAGTCTGTGACTGACTTTCTCCTTCACAAAGGGCACACGGCTAAGAGCATCAGCTACTACATTCTTCGGACCAGGAACGTATTTGATGTCAAAGTTGTAGCCGGCTAACTTGGCCACCCAGCGTTGCTCACAGCAGTCCAGCTTTGGCTTTGTCATGATATGAGTCAATGGATTGTTGTCTGTCCATACTGTGAACCTATGACCCTTCAGCCAGTGACTGAACTTATCAGTGACAGCCCACTTTAAGGCCAGGAACTCTAAGCGATGTGCTGGGTAATGCTTTTGCGACTGAGACAGTGATTTACTGGCAAAGGCAATGGGTCTTGCCCTAGTCTCTCCCTCCTTCATCTGAGACAGCACAGCCCCTATGCCATCCAGGGAAGCATCGACACACAACATAAGGGGACGACTGAAATCAGGGTGGGCCAGGACGACTGATTCGGCCAGTGACTGTTTCAATCTTTGAAATGCTTCATCCATTTCACCGGTCCAGTCCACAGCACTCAACTTTCTGGTCTGGGTTCGAGCTTTTGTCGTTGTTTTCCTGCCTCTTTTGCACTTCTGGCCAGACAACAGAGAGAAGAGGGGCTTGGCAATGGCAGAGTAGTTTGGCACGAAGTGCTGGTAGTAATTGACCATCCCTAAGAAAGATCTGATCCGTTTTGCTGAGGGAGTCACACCATCTGCTTCCATCAGGTCCCCACTTGACAACCTCATGATACCTTCAACCTTACTAGGGTCAGTGGATACGCCGGCCTCATCTACGACATGCCCAAGGAACCTCACGGATTTGCGTAGGAAAAAGCACTTTTTGGGGGCTAATTTGAGATTGTGACTGCGCAGCCTGCTGAACACCATTTCCAAGCGTTCCAGAGCACTCGCTTCGTCAGGGGCAAAGACCAGCAGGTCATCCAAGTAGCACAGCAAGCTTAAATAATTCTGGTCCCCAAAAATGCATGTCATCATACGCATAAAGCTGCCAGGGCTATTGCAAAGACCTTGTGGTAGGCGATTGTACTCGTATAAGCCCGTTGGAGTGGTAAAGGCAGAGTATTTCTTGTCGTCCTCATGAAGTGGCATGTTATAAAACCCGGAGGTCAGGTCCATGGTGCTAAAAAGTGCATTACCTCCGAGAGCGCCCAGGCAGTCAGCCTGATGAGGCAAGGGATGCGCATCTTTAAGAGTGCGCTTGTTCAGCCAGCGAAAATCTGTGCAGACTCGGAGATCTCCATTCTTTTTCCATACCAGAACTAGAGGAGATGCGTACTCACTGGTGGATTTCCTGATGATCTCCTTCTCCTCCATTTCATTCAGTACCTGACGAAGCTTCTGATACTGGCCTGGCGGAACCCGCCTGAATGGAAGTCGAAATGGCCGGTGATCTGACAGGTGAATGCGATGAACAAAGCCCCTTGCCTCTCCACAGTCCAGGTGGTGGCGTGAGAAGATATCATTATAGCGGACAACTAAGTCCGTCAGCTTGTCTTTGCACTGCTCAGTTACGTCACAGGAGGCCAAGTCGATGGCAGTCAGTCCAACTGATTGTAATTTATTGTCAGCAGAGTGCTCAACGTTTGCAGTGGCGGTTCTAAGAGAGCAACTGGCCAGTGGAACCTCAGTGGGTGTGTCATCCATGTCCTCAAGTGCAATGCAGGGGAAAACATCAGCCAATTTGGCATTTCGTCTGACTAGGACAGACTTGTCAGAGGTGTTGATGACCTTTATTGGGACCCATCTGTCTCGGTGTAGCGACGTGACCATTCTTGCAACAAGAACACCTCTTGGGGCTGAGCGGCAAGTCGTTAACTCCGTCATAACGGTGCTTCCAGGGGAGACTGCAGTGGACCTGGGTAGTCTTCCCCACAGCAGGTACTCACGGCCAGGCTCCAGGCACACAGCTGAGTTGCTCCTGACAGTGCCTATTCTGTAGGGGACATCCTCACCTCTCCAACGGTCCAGACCAGCCAGCATGGACAGGTACCGCTCAGACTCTGTGTTTTCAGCAGGACAGGGAGCCGATACAGCTTTCCAGTAGGCATCACACTTCTTGTATTTTTGGAGAATGTGTTTTATGACATTAGTGCCCAGAATCAAGTCATCGTGTTGGCCTTGTACAACAAGAGTGGGCACCTCAATTTTGCAGCCATACACTTCCATCTGCACATGCACAGCTGACTCGGGTGTGACACGACGACCTCCACAGCCAATCAGTACCACGTCTGTGTTGAAATGATCATTGAGTGTTACTACACCGGCTTCTCTGAGCCTCATCGCAGCATCTTCGCTGATGGTGCAGGCCATGGAGCCACTGTCAAGCATAGCATTCAGGGTCACTGTATCGCTAATTATCACAGGAGTATAGAAAAGGCTGTCACTGCCATTTACAACTTGGGTGTTCTGAAAGATAACATCTTTAGTGTCTGTACATGAGAGCTTGCAAGCTGCATAAATGTTTTCTGCATCAGCATAATCATCAGTGCGGGAGCTTGAATTATGACCCATACTGCCTCCCACCGAATACGGGCCATCTAGTTTCCCGCAGACCGAGGCTCTGAGGAGGGCATGTTGCATTCTGCCCTTGTGTGCCCAGGGGCAAAGCAGTTAAAGCACAGTCTTTCTGACCTGCAGTGGGTGACGGTTGAGTGCTTACTGTCGTTGCAGACACGGCAGGCTTTCTCACGGCGACCACCTTGGAAGCCACGACCACGGGAGGGACCACCACGCCTCTGTACTGTATTCATCATCTGCTCCATCATGGCCACCATGCGGTTCAGAATCCTATCCTCTGTCTCCTGACTGTTCTGCAACACAGCTGATGTGGGAGTAAACATGGATGGGCATTGGGTCTGACTGGGGGGATATGTCTGACTCTGAGCAGTGATGGAAGGGGAACGTGGCATGTGACAAGCAGGGCTAGCAACAGCTGCAGCTGGCGGGGATGAGGGGCTGAGGGGGGCGGTGTGCTGAGCATGACAGGGCAAGGGCTGACTGTATAATGCTGCATCGTGCTGCACGTCAACAAGAGTGGCGGTGTGGCTCTTTGTCAGCACATCACCACGAATCTTGGTAGAAGGCCGCTGCTCTCTCTGATAGTCATCAATCCTCAACTGGATGTCTTTCGTGTTCCACTCTTGAATAGGTTTACACTTAAAGATCGATGAGAGCTCAGGGTCTGAACAGTGCTTAACAAACATGCGCGCAACCTCCTCACTTTGGTTCTCCATACGTCGACCTTGTCTGTGGAGACCATCAGCAGCCAGCTCAGCAGCCTTGTTCACTCTCAGCCAATAATCAACTGGACTCTCCCCAGGCCTGGGTAGGGTGGAGTAAAAGTCTGCTAGTGGAAGGCAAGATGAAGAGTCGCTGAAATACTGAACAAGTATATCATAGATGAGGTCAGGATTCTGTCTCACATTGAGGCTCGTATCACTGCGCAGGGAAACTCTCACAACGTCTTTTGCTTTGCCCATTAGCTTCCCCAATATCTCTTCAGCCTGCTCTTCCGCAGGACATTTCTGTTTTCTGAGATAAGCTTTCATGATGTCAATCCAGTCTCGGACAGGGTATTTGTCAGAACCGGCACCTCTGAAGAACTCGGGCTCTTTGCCTGATTTTACATGCACTGTGACTTGTGAGTCTGCCTGTGTAGCAGTGTGAGAATCAGTGTTGGTGTGTGTGGGTGATGAAGTGCTCTGGTGTTCGCTGTTTATGTTGACTGCACCAGCAGACAGTAATTTAGCTACAATGGATTCACCAATCTGGGCCCCTAACTGTCCTACCATGTCAGTGAGGTGACTAAGAGCAGCAGTGTCAATGGGTGTGGGTGTGGGTGTGGATGTGAGAGGCTCCCCCTCCATAAACTGCCCAACAGGAGAACCACCCAGGTTACAACCTAACCCTGTTCCCCTACCGCTGTCAGCTACTGATGGAGAAAATCCCACCTCTTTCCTATCCAACCCATGTCCCACAGTGCCACTAACACTCCGCTGCCACAAACCCAAACCACCCCTGCCCATCTGCAAAACAGGGGTATCAAAAATATTACGCTCAACATTATGATCCGCTCCCTCTGCCATAGTGATATGTATCTGCGTTGTGTCTTCAGAAAAATGAAATAAAAAAAATAAAATAAAAAAAAAAACTTAATAACAGTAATGATAACCACGTATGCTTAATGTATCAGACCACAATATACATCATACATTAATCATATACTGATTAATCCCAAATACCAATTCCAATATTCTTCTATGCTGCTCAATCATATATAAAAACAACTCAGACCAAACTTGATCTTGCACGCTTGAGCTGGAAATCCCACGCAGCATCCACGGCGATCGGCGTCAGGCTGATCTAGATGATCGACGGGTCACGGCACCAGTGTAACGGATTCAATAAGCAGCAGGAGACGGACCTTCTTTGACGGCAGTTTATTTCCTTTTAACACAGCAAAAGAG
>JAOPJI010056468.1:0-26130 GCA_027122695.1 Merluccius productus
AACGTCTTGAATATATTTAAACGCTATTGAATAAGTTTCTGCTTTCATTTTTAAAATCAACCGACTAATTGAAAAATTAATTTAATTATAACTGAGCAACGCCAGTGATTTCGCGCTAGTTAAGGATAAATGATGCGGGAGTTGCGTTGATTGCGTATATTTTTATGAGTTTGGTTTAATATATAGTGTGGTAATTGCTGAATTGAGACACAACTGCGATAATCTACAAGAATTCAACATGCAACCACAATCAAACGCACTGGTCAATGAGATAAACCTCAAATACATACTGCGTTTCCAGACTTTGAATCGCGAACAATTTGTTGGTGGTAACCATCAGGTTATGCAACCTACTTTTGGACCGATACTAAAGGATCGGTGATATTTATTTAATATCAGAAACTATGTCGTTGAAGTTGACGCCTTAACGACAAAGAGTATCGAAACAACACGTTCAACATTTTTAGACTATTAAACTTAGAATATTTGCGCATGCGCAGAAAATGCTTGCATAACGTGAAGTCGTGGTTCGAAGTAACGAAATTTTCTGCGTTAGAGCAAGACCGGCACTATTCCAATATATTGACTATGTAGGAGATGCCACTAATTATCGAAGCCGATTGAAAATTTTGAGGTGCTAATGCCAACAATCACCAGAAACCATTTCTAACCCAATTCTAAAATATTGTTTCATTGAAAGCAGATTAATTCGGACGAAAAGTAGGTCATCAAATAAACTTTACTCGAAAAATTTCATGAAGAAACTGGATTTCTTTCGTATAAACAGTCCTAACTGGTGCATATGACAAACGTAAAATCTAGTGTTAAGCGCACACGTCACCAAAAGAGATTTGATCGTAGTTAGCGTTAAAATTTCGATGCTAAAATAACCCGAGAAATTTGCGAAAAATATAAATCACAAACACTTGAAACTGTTGCGTCAAAACTCTACTAATCTAAACCAGATTAATCATTATAATAAGTCAACGTGCAAGTGTAGCAAAATGTTAGAGCAGTTGCTCAAGTAGCCAACCAAGCTGATATGGTTAGCCGGACAGCCAGAATAAAAAGGTGGATTAAAAAAGGTGGAGTGAAAAACGTGTTGACCAGGTCACCTGTTAATTTGGCGAGAATTAATAAAAATTGCACAAAAACCTACAACTCAAAGCTAACACACTCTAACTAATTTTTGAGACCAAACCCGAACCAACAAACCAAACGATGATGAAGCAGTTTATTGGCGTGCGCATATTTGAAGATGACTCAGGACGGATGTTCACTCTCCTACGTGACGGCTGTCAACAACCTCAAGCGGAAGAATGAGACTTCATTGGACTTTATAAGACGCAAGCTTCGCAAGAAGCAGTTCATCAACTCATACAACTATCGGCTCAAAAGTGCAGCCGTGTACGTGATTCTTGGGATAGCCTGCGTGCTGGCGTTCATGAATCGTCAGTATTCAGTGTTGAGGTTCGAGTCAATCATCCACGAGTTTGATCCTTGGTATTTTATTCAATTTATCTCTGAACTATGCACTGCCCTAAAACTTAACAACGAAAATTTAATACGATGAATGAAGAACAATTAAAAAATTATTGAATTCATAGGTTCAACTATCGATCCACCAAGTTCTACGTGGAAAACGGATTCTACGAATTCCTCAATTGGTTGGACGATACCGCATGGTACCCTCTTGGTAGGATTGTCGGAGAAACTGTTTTCCCCGGCCTCATGTACACCTCTGGCGTCATCTATCACACGCTGCATTTCATCGGCATACCTATACACATCCGTGACGTGTGCGTGTTCTTAGCCCCCATCTTCAGGTATGCACGCAGCACACACCTATAATAACCACAACTACGTTTGTAGTTCGCTCACTGTCATCGCCATGTACTTCTTCACCAAGGAGTTGTGGAACGTTCGTTCGGCCCTCATTGCCTCCATGTTTATTTCAATAGGTAGATCTGTTGTTGCTTAGCCAACTAATCGATTATGTATTAATTAGCTCCTGGTTACATCAGCAGGTCCGTTGCCGGTTCCTACGACAACGAAGGACTGGCCATATTCTTGCTGGTGTTTACCTTCTACCTGTGGTTGAAAGCCTCCAAGACCGGCTCCCTCATGTGGTCAGTGCTGACCACATTTTTCTACTGGTACATGGTAGCTGCATGGGGCGGCTATGTGTTCATCATCAACATGATTCCATTGCATGTGTTTGTGCTGATCCTCATGGGCAAGTACAATACCAACATGTACATTTCGTATTGCTCTTTCTACATACTTGGGTTGATACTGTCGATGCAGATACCGTTTGTAGGAACGAATGCATTGTTCTCAAGTGAACATCTTCCTTCTCTAGGTATGTTCTTGTGTATACGATCAATGAATGATTAATGGTGGTGTTGAAATTGTAGGCGTTTTTGGGTTGCTGCAATTGGTCGCTTTTAGCGATTACATGAAGTCGTTGATGAAACCCGATCACTTCGCATTTTTCCTCCGTTACATCATCAGTACCTTGAGTGTACTGGGAGTTGCAGTGCTGGGAGTGCTCGAGTACACTGGCGTCATCAGTCCGTTGACAGGGAGATTTTATTCTCTGTTCGACACCACTTACGCCCAAATCCACATTCCTATCATTTCTTCAGTGGCCGAACATCAACCAACTTCATGGACCACCTACATTCTTGACCTGCACTTCATGTCGTTTGCAATGATCTATGGAGTCTATTTGTGCATTGAGAAGAACAACGAAGCGAGAGTGTTTGCTATTCTGTATGCGTTGTTCGCCAGCTATTTTTCGGGTGTTATGGTTCGTTTGATGCTCACACTCACTCCTATTGTGTGTGTGTTGGCAGCAGTTGCGGTGTCCTACTCCATCGATGGAATGGTGTCACTGGAAACCAACAGAAAACGCATACCCATTTCCGACGAGTTGTACGTCGATTCCACTAGTAACGAGAGCTCGCCGCAAACCCCTCGACCCAAAAACACACCAACAACCAACAGCACTCAACGTCGACACATTCGTCCGAAGAAAGCGACTATTTCCATCTCCAAACGAATGGTTGGTGTTGTTGGATTGGTTGTTATATCACTTTTGTTGTTGCACTACGTTCCTCATTGCATTTGGATGGCCAGATTCCACTACTCGAGTCCTTCTGTTGTGCTTGCTGTCGACCGACCTGACGGTTCCATGCTCATTCTCGACGATTTCAGAGAAGCCTACTATTGGCTCAATAGAAACACCAAACCTGATGCCAAGATTCTTTCGTGGTGGGACTATGGGTACCAAATTGCCGGCTTCTCCAATAGAACTACTCTGGTTGATAACAACACTTGGAATAACACCCATATTGCTACCGTCGGCAAAGCGCTGGCTTCCAACGAAACCGAGGCCTACAAAATATTCAAAAAGTTAGACGTGGACTATGTGCTTGTTATCTTTGGCGGAAGAGTCGGTTATAGTGGCGACGATATCAACAAGTTTCTGTGGATGGTTCGCATTGCTCAGGGTGTTTTCCCCGATGATATCCAAGTTTTTTTCGATTATAGGACCGTTTCAACGAGTGTTCGTACTTAGGAATCAAATTACATATCCAACCACGGCTATACTATGGGGCCTCTAGCCACAAAGACCATGAAAGATAGCATCATGTACAAGACCTCCTACTACGGGTTCTACGATCAACATGTACTGCCCTCTAGATTATTATTTATTATTTTTATTATTAATTAATTCTCATTATTATTTATTAATTAATATTTTTATTATTAATTAATTATTAATTATTATTTTTATTATTATTTTTATTATTTTTAATTATCAATTAATATTTTTATTAATATTAATTATTATTTTTATTAATATTAATTATTAATTAATTATTATTTTTATTAATATTAATTATTATTATTTATTTGATAGAATGGTGACTACGATGCCGCACGAAGACTCAATATCGGCAACGAGCCTATCCAGCTTGAAACCTTGGAAGAAGCGTTCACCAGTCAGAACTGGCTGGTTCGTATATACAAGTAGATTTTCTGAAGGTTCTTTGCACGTTTGTTACGCTTGTTGTGTGTAGAGTGAAGGATTTTGAAAATCGACGAACTTTCGGAAAAAATAAACAAATCCGTATTTGATATCGTTCTTACTTTTTCAGTGATGCGTCCATTTGCAGTGCTCGTTCCATTTTTGCTACATAGGTTCAAATAATGGGAACTATATCGTGTTGCGTGCGCGTGTCACTTGCTGCAGTTTTAGATTTGAAATCCTGCGTGGTGGTTGGCTTGATTTGTTAGCCTTTTCCAAAATTATTAATTTCGCGGTCACATTTTAAGTTTATTTTGTCTATTCTGCATACTATATGCTTGGAACCCTCCTCTATGGTTAGACTAGGATCGCATTCCAATTCATCAGAAGAATTGTAGATGTTGTCGCAAGTTTTTTAATATTTCGCTCGTAGTGTTGTGCTTAAACACTCGGCGCTACACGCCTCAGAGAGCGCATTGGTGGGAGTTTTATTTGATCTTTTTTGAAGGTTTGTTTTTAATGTTGAAGCATTGACATACTCGTATTTTAAAAATAGTAATTAGACTTTACTAAAGGTTTCAGTTGTAATATGGAGACTCACATTAAATTCGTAAATGTTATGCATTTAATGCATCATACATTCGTGAATCGCCAGCTCTCAGTTCGAAAACAGTAACACTGATTTTGAACTCAATATAGATCAACAATGCCACTATCCATTTGACCAATTATACAAACATAAAAAGCACTTGTGATGCGGCAATGAACACACACTACACTACGAAAACCCCGACACATGAGGGGAGCGCTAACATGGGGCCTAGTGTTTGTAATCCGCGACATTATCCGACTTACTAACAACCTCTAATCTGTTTGTTATTACATCGTGTTTTTGTTTGGCGCTTTTTAATCCGACTCGAACACGCAAGTGGCTAATGCACTTGCGAAAGTATCACTTCGAAGAATCCGAAAAGTCTCTGTTCTCAACATTACAAACTCTCGTCTTTGTTGATTTACACTTAAACGTCTTCACGGCATATCTGCAGCTAACATATTTGCATATAGAAAGGGGCTATTAATTTGCCTATAGTTTATGCAGTGACCATTCACGTTGTCGAATTTGGTGCTATTCAAACGGTCATGTACGTCGAGTACTTCATTGTGCGCATGCGTGCGTGAGATGATAATGCAACAGCTGGACTCGCCCTGCGTCACTTCCCTACTACTGCTACTGGCATTGACATTCATTGGAAGTTCGTCCAGCTTCTACTACTTTCTGGACAGCACTGAACGGTGCTTTGAAGAAGAACTCGGTGACACCATATCACTTAAAAGTACGTTGATTTCCTGTTGTTGGATGGTTGCCTAACACACACCCATAGTTGAATATGCTATTAAGTACTTGAGCACCAAAAACAACACCTACACCACATCCAAAGACGTGGGCGTCCGTATGAAAATCAAGCAAAAGGACAGGCACGATATTCAGACCGACGTATTTCTCACCGAGGCAGCAACCTACAAATTTCGCCCACTTGAATTTAAAAACTATTTGTTTTGTTTCGAACAGTCCAAACAAACTCGACTTCCCCCGGACGCTTCCATTAAACCTTTGGTATGCCAACAATTTTGCCATTTCATTGAGCGAGTTTCCTTTTAGATGGTCATGCTGAGGTTTGAGTATGGCGACGATAACACCAAAAAAGATCACACACAGAGTGGCTATCACATAACGAATTTGGAACAAGAACTCAAGTGGGTGTCCGACCTAGCGGGCCAGTTGTTACGCGAGCAAAGGCAATGCCTAGTAATTATGCGCGAACAATAGAAACGTCGTTTTAAATGACTGTTGTGTAGGAAGTGTCAACATTGCTGGAAAAGTTGAACAAAAGCACCAAATTATACATCTTCACGTTTATAGTACTCCAAGTGGCCTTGGTGATAGTGGTGGCGTTGTGGCAACTTCGTCATTTAAAAGCTTTTATTTACGCAAAAAAATTAGTGTGATTTTTACGAGTTTAAAAAGTATCAAATACATGTTGTGTGTTTCTATAAGAATTTGGTCATTGTTTTTGCGTTGGAGAATTTGGTTGAGAGGTGTTTTCCGGCATTGGTCATTATGTCGTGTGAGCGTTTTTTTGAGGTTTTTTCAACCCTCATTTCTTGTTCGTAATCAAACGCTACTCTGCCACTTTGACCGACTTCTTTTTTCTACACAATACTCCAATGCAGTAGCCAAGTTACTCTCACGACTACCTTTTCATTTGTCATTTTTTTGTGCTGGTCTAGCAACGAGGTATTGCGCGATTTGTTCTAAGTGTGAATTTAATGGACCAATGAGAAAGTGAATTATTCGCATACACAATGTTCAACTAGACGTTCCATTTGTTCGTCCTTAGCGTCGTTTCTTTCGCTCTACATTTCTTAAACGCGTACAACAGGCGTTCTAAATACAATTTCAACGATTTTCTCTCGCTGCTTTGTCGGTTGTTGATTTGGCGTCTTAGCCCATTCTTCACGAGCCTTGGCTTCCTCTTCCAAGTTCAAACAATTGTTTGCGGATTTTGAGAAGGTTTGGGCACTCACGCCTATCAACATTTCATTGATGTATTTGATAGAATTCGCAGTGTGTATTTAACACCACATAGAAATTAAATCGACCTATCGTTTTGTTGTATTTGGAAGGTAGTTCCACCATCCATTCTTCTCGTTGTAGTGGTTGGTTGGGTTGCTTTTTGGCGCCTTTTTGTTGTTCAAACTGCACCAGTTTTCCCACAATTTCATCATCTTCCGAGTCATTGTCTTTCTATTCGCATAATAATATGACCAGTAGAGTTAACCTAGTTTTACAGTGTCGCTCATCACAGGGCCTATCACCTTTTTAGGCTCGTTCTTATCCATTTCATCTGAATATTCGTTAATGTTTGATTCGTGTGAGTAGAAGCCGGAATACTTTCCAAGAATGCCCTAGATGGCATGGACGGCCCCTTGAGCTGTTTTGTAGCTTCATTGGGCTGTGCTTTCTTGAAAGATGGAGGTAGTGCTGGGCCGTAGGAATCTTTATTATTATCCATGCGTGCGCATGTCATGTTTTAGCACTTAGTTTATTTCGTTCACTAAATAAAATTGAGTATAGGCTGCCATGAAGCTTTATAGATTAAGAGTAGTTTTCACACAAACTGCTAAAAATTTGGTTAATTTTTGTCGAAATTGGCAACATAATATAAACTCGCATGCGCACAAATACTAGTTTATTCATGTTTTGACTATTTAAACGGGTTTTGAATAAGTTACACTGGTAGAAACGCCAGGACAACTATCTCTTATCACAAGGAAACGTGTTTTGAGTCACGAATAGTTTTCAGGAGTTTATAACGGCTGTTGACAAGTGTAATAAATATAAATTGAGAGAACTTCGAATTCAAATGCAACGAAATATTTTTACGAGGTTTGAAAATTAGAATCGGTGTCGTAAATGTGGCATGATTTTAGATAGTTATCGACTGTATGTATGAGGGAAAACTTTTAAATTCTTAAATATTTGCATGGATATTTCTTTATCCGCCTATTTTCTTTAAAAAACGTGTGATATCAGTGTGTAATTACCACCAAAATTTATAATGAACCCGATAAGACCGGTGTATAACGTCATGTTTTGAATATTACGTGACTTGTAGAAAAATTATGCGTAGATTCGTTGATAAAACAAAATTAGGAATGTTTACGCAGAACATTTTAAATCCAACTGTATATTTTAGTTGACCTCGATTTTAGCTATAATTCACGATTATTAATAAAACCACGTTTAATGTTGTAGCAAGAATCGATACTCTCATATAAAAATTGGGATTATTTAACATCACACGTGCTGGAATGTAAAAGTATCATACCAGGTGGTACAAATTATTTAAGGTGACTGTAATTTAAACAAGTCGACCATCGAGTCTAATCTAATACAAAAAGAGTCTAGGAAATGACGTCAGATTCACCATGTGCGACATCACAAAATTGGCGGCGCAAATGACCTCACTTAATGCCGGAATTTTTCAACTTTAAACCCCACCTAGCCCCAATTTCATGTTAATCTCATATAGAAAGCATTATCAATAGTTATTTAGTGCTTGCACACCAACGAACTTAATGGTAAGGTAATGGCGCCGAATAAAGTATGTGACGAACGGTAATCAAAACAGTGAATGTCGCTCTCAAACTAACTCATTTCCAATCTAGAGGGCACGACACAAGCATATCACAACCAATCCAAGGGTTCATTTGGTGAAACAATATCTCAAAAGTTATCATAGAAAGGTATTTTTCCTGGTAGAATAGACCAAATCAAACACGTTAATTAATAAGTTACCCATCGTTGTTGAAGCGACCATATATTGAGTACGTTGTCAATGTTTTTATCGATTTTCTTAGCTAACGCCTAATAAGTCAGATTAGTGGCATCCAATCCAAATTTTCAATAAGGTGTGCTATACCCGGCATCTTTTACACCAGTCGGCACGTTGGCTTGCGTCCATTCGTTCTCTTGTGCGCTCCACTATAACATAGTCATCGCTGTCGGCAACGCGGCATGTGGTGAATTGGAAAACTAAAAATCGATTAGTGGTAGTGGTCTATGTGGTGAAAGTACCTGATACAATCAGGACTCCAACAATACATTTGGTCAGAAGCATCGTGTACGTAATAGCGAGTACTTTTCCGAGCACTGGTTGTCCCAAATTTCAACTGAATATTAAACGATTATAAGTAGCATTGTTTAATTGAGCATTGATTGTGGGGGTTTTATGTTGTTAATGATACTAGTTTAAAGTTTATTTAATTTTTAGTGGTGGTATTGATGCAATGTAAAGACAAGAAATAAATAAAAATTGATTTTCTGACACGCCGTGCTACGCGGGACCATCCGGAATATGATAATACGATTACTATAAAAAAGCTTAGTGGAAATAACTTGACAATTCGCCCGATGGCGTTAAACAATGAGAGGTCTTTGGTTTTCGCTTTATTTGGCACGTTGAACAAATGATTTTTCAAGCAATTTAGCATGTAGAATTTCAATATAATGAGCTGTATTTAAGACAAAGCGCCGATTTCGAGTAAAATTGGTGAAACGAGCGTGAACTATAAACAGTTATTAAGACTGATTAAATCGGTGCAAATGTGCCGTCCTCGAAAATCTCTTGGATAAACGTTGCTGTTACCAATAAATTCCGACGTTCTTTACGTATTATACCTGAATAACACTAGAATACGCTGTAAAATAATGCTATAGAAGAACGCCAATATACTAATATTGTGAAAAGATACGAGGATCGTGCTTTTTGCGTGTTAAAACTTCTTTTTATCGACGCTGAATACAAATTGTAACAATATTCATTTTTATACAATTCAATTAATAGTTTGCTACGTCGATTTAACAAAGTACTTGATATTTGCCCCCAATTGCTACAACTATCCAAAATTTCGAAACGGGCAGAACATTAAAATAATATTTTAATAAATTGTTCATCTTATAAATTAAAATAATATTTTAATAAATTGTTCATCTTATAAATTAATCTCTAAATAAAATATTCATTACGGAAGATTACCAATTAACTTTATCTATAGTTTAGATTTAATAATAATAATTAATAATATAATAATAACAGTATGGTTGATTATAATTCCTTGACGAAAATGTGTCACTGTTTTATGCAAAATCGCAACAATATATTATTGACGATAATAAAATAACGAAAAACAACAGGCGAAAATTTCTAGGGCTTGACAGCATAAGTGGTGGTGTTCATTATGAGAGGGCATGACACAACAAGGTCACACATCTCTTGTGGTGATGTACCGCAGAATATGACGTCCCACACCATTCGCATGTACTCAATAGTAAAATATGCCTAAAATAACAAAGCATTATCATACGACGAATAAGTTGGACAGAATACAACGCTCATTTGAGAGTATAATTGGTCAAGATCATCTGACGCAATAAAATCGCATATATTGTGTAGAAGAGTCTACGTAGAATTTGCAAGCGTGTATATAGAAATGAAGCAACCTGGCATCTTTGGCACCAGCGATGTCTTTGAGCTGCATCTTTAAAAGGTTCTGCCGTTTGGACCGTGTAGTCACTGCTCGACTGTGGTATATGTGCCGGATTGATCGACAGTACAATCACTTTTTAAATTGACACCATCTGATTTGAACAAAACTACCTGTAACTGTGAGTGCTTTGAGCAACAAATTCATCCCCTAAAAACTTAAGCGCTATCAGATTAGCCCCGAAAGTTAATGGGGGTTTATCGTAAAATCCACATGCATAATATTAATTATAAAGATTTTTCAATGTGATTTTTGAAAAAGATGATCACTGTACACAAATATAAAGTTTGGTGACGGGTTAATATTCAAATATGACGCCAATTGAATTTAAAAAGTATAATCGTATAAAACTAAAGTTAATAAAATTCGATCCCAAGCAACAAAAGCACCAAAACCCTAACCAATGAATTCTAACTAATTATTCTGTTGGTAAGTAAAGGTCTTCGCCAAGGCTATCGAGCACTTCTTTTCGATAGTCATCAAAATCGCCTTCCACTTCATAAATGTTGTTGTCCTCGATGACCCACAGCACACAGTTGGTTTCTAGAATGAGTCTTGCATCGTGGCTCACAATGACAACACCTAAGACGGAAATTAATTCGAACAACCAGGGATGTCGCCACCTCCAGTATAGTGGTTTATGCAGTCAGCAAGAGCGTCGATAGATTCGAGGTCGAGATTGTTGGTTGGCTCATCCTAAAAATCCACCCACTATGACAACGCTAGTTTAAGAAGCACACTTACAAGTATAATAATGTCCGGACACGTGCAAGCTAGATCGACCAATGCGACCCTCGATTTCTGCCCACCAGACAAGTTGTGCATAGCAATGATGTGAGCGTGTGACGCCAGTCCAAAGTTTCCCAACATTTTACGACACTCTTGATACTCCTTATTGTAGGCTTTTTGGAGGTACTCCACCGGCGATAAAGTGAGGTCAAGTTGATCGGCAGAGTGTTGACTGTACATCGAAACGCGACATTTAGGGTTCTTAATGAGTTCGCCTTTCACCGGCGTTAAGGCGTTCATTAGGATTTTGAGAAATGTCGACTTGCCGACGCCGTTGGCCCCCACGATGGCGATTCGCGAACTCATGTCAATGCCGAAGTCGACATGTTTGAAAATGAGTTTCTCGCTATACCCAAAACTCATGTCCTTGACGCCGAGCAACGGCGCGCTCAGAGGGGTAGGGCACGGTATTTTGAATTTGACGGTGTACTCTCGTGGTCTTTCAACCAACTAAACGACAGTCCAATAATAGCATGTTGATTCAACACGACACATTTTATTTGATTAGCACAATACAATCTTGTTCAATTTATTATTATTACCATTATTATTATAATTATTATTAGCGGTACATCAAATATGGAACGCACTCAAAGAAACAATAATGCACACATACTTGCGAGTCTTGCACCCCGGCACTGTTTTCATTGGTTTTCTTTGGTTGCTTACTGCCCGACTTTTCTTGTTTCTTTTTTTGAGTGGCCACCACGGATTTCTCCGCAGTTTTGGTACTTTTCCCCGATTGCTTCAATAGCTTGAGTTGCTTCATCTGTCGTTCATAGGCTTTTTCTTGCTCCTTCAGTTTTTTGGTGTACATTTTTTTGAACAGCGTGTAATTGCCTTTGTAGTTGAACAATTTTTGTTTGTCTACACCAAAAATCAATCACACCTTAACGCCTCACTTACCGAGATGCATGACATCTGTACATATGGTGTCTAAAAAGTGCTGGTCGTGCGACACAACCAACAGTGTTTTATTCCACACTGCGAGGTAGCTAGCAAACGCGTCAATGATGGCAACTCAACGCACAAATTACTTTTCCAGCCAAATAACTGCATTGAGGTCCAAATGATTGGTGGGCTCATCCAGTAGCAGCAAAGTGGGTCGTAAAAAGAGTGCTCTATTGGCATTGAGACCAATTAATTTGTTGATTTAACGAAAGAATACCTAGCCAACGAAACTCGCATTCTCCACCCTCCACTTAACGCTTTCACGGGACCGTCTTGCATTTCCTTCGTGAAACTCAGCCCCTTAAAACAACATATAACCCATACACGATTGTAATATGAAAAGATATGAATTTTCGGTGATTGTACTGACAACATATGATCAATGTATATATACCGATAGAATCCTCCGCGCCCTCGAATCGGCCGCGTCAGCTTGAATGGCTTTCAGCTCGTCGATGACCTTGTAGAGTTGGTTGGTTGCTTCCTTGTCTCCTTCGGCGATCTTTGACACCAACTGCTTCTCCTAGAAACCAGGTTCACCAAAGTAGCTCCATCATTCACATAAAGACCTTTTCAAGAAGCTCCAGTCTGTATTTGTCAGCTTTAATGACCATTTCAACTGAGGAAACATCCTCCAGAGCCAGATCTTGCTCGCACAAAAACACGTCGATATTTGACGGTATTTTGAGGGCTCGTTTGGCGATGTGCAATAGAAGAGTGGTTTTCCCCATTCTATAAAAAGTCATAAATAATTACTTTGCTCAGATAGACCAACCAAAATCAACTGCAAAAACGTACCCGTTAGGTCCTACTAAACCATAGCGCCTTCCATTGGCCAGTGTAAGCGACGCATTGACAAATAGATCCTTCCCTGCTGCAGAAATATTAAAGTTTTCTACCTAAAGCGAAATTCCATATGTACACATGTGAACACACTAAGCACTTTGATATCCAGGCTATTCTCATCCACAACTTTATTTGAAGTGTTTTGCTGCGACAGGTTGAATTTGGCCAGCTCAGCAGGCTTCTCATCTCTAATTTGTGAAAGTTGAGCTTCGAATTTGGACTTTTTAGCCTGTTTTTTCAATTCTTTTCTACTAAGGGGTTTTTTGTTCAGCTCGTCGTTTTCGTCGGTGGTTAGTTTTATGTTTTTTAGGTCTCCACCTAAAATATCCAGTTATCAACCCATTGTTCTGTTGGAATCCATTTTATATTACGGCAATCGTTAACTTCATCGTCGCTACCGCTAACACTACTAAGAGTGTTGTTATGAGTGGCAATACCTAATAATTCCACGTTTGTATTCACATTTCGCCAAACGATTTCTAAAAATAGTTACTTTTCTCCGTCATCTATGGTTTTTGGTAGAACAGCGCAACGGTCGAGTTATTGCCGTATATTCTGAAATGCTTGCGCACTTTGGTTAAACTGCACGCGTGCGTCTATAGTGAAATTTGCGTCGTTTTAGAGCCCCTCAAACTGTTGTTATAACGTTTTCTCTGGACTTAGTAAAGTGAAAAAATTAGAGTTCGCTAATGACAGTGAACCTTGTCATTGTTTAAACGGGTTCATGTTCGCATTTCTTATAGAAAGTAATTTTAGGAGTGAAACTCCCTGATGGTTACGCATTATCTACTTACTGCGAAGCAAAATCTCGCCTCAGAGCTGGGAATTTGCCAGGTATGGCCAGATATTGCCTCGTTGGTGCATGCGCCCATATGCTTAAAACGGGCCCAGTGGATTAGCAATCTGCTGCGCGCGTCACCTTTTAACGTCTGATTTTTTAAGTTTTTGTTTTAGTGCAAAACATAGTTCTACGACTATTTTTATAATCTAGCGATAACATTTGCCTAAAAATACGATAGAGGAATTGTCAAATATCGAGCAAATGTTCAGTTCGATTTACAGGAAGCCTTGCGTTTTTTATATAAAAAAACGTTTTCTGCAAAACTTTATCAAAACGATGCCAACTAAAAATACTTTAGTTAAAATTAAATCAAGGAAAATTGCTAGCAACAATTTATATTGAACAAGAAAGCCTGCTAAAAATAAACATAGTCGAGCAGAGAGTTCAACTAAAGAGAAAAATATCAAAATTTTGGAATTGTTTATTTTGTAAATTAGTTAAAGCATCAATATCTTCATATTTAATTTGTTTTTTCAGAAATAAACAAAGGATTACCAAAATATAATTTTAGTAAAATATAATTTTAGTAAAATAATGTTGCTTTTTTTAAACAATTAAAACGAAGATACCATTTTATAGATCAATGCACGAAAAACATTTTAAACTAATATTGTACAGTTTGTGGACCTACATGATTTTTTAGTCATCTCGAAGAAATTTGTGTTGTACTCATTGTGAATCATTGTACGACTAATACAATGCTTTTAATATACGCATGAAAAGCGACTTTATTTATTGGAAAAATAGAATTTGTAAGACTAAATATAAAAACGTAGTCAAAGCTAAGTTAGTATTTACTACGATTCGCACCTCGCCGACGTAATACTGCCAAGCAATTTCATTCGCTAATTTACTTGACAGTATCCAAAAACGTCTGCACTGACGCTCAATCATACTCTGAAAATACATGACTTCACAGCATATTAATAAAGCGGCGCAATATTTTTTAATTTGAAAATATGAGTTGGCTATTGTTGTTATACTTAAACACGCAAAAAATCAAATGACGATTTATATATAATACTGCAAATAGATCATTGGTTATTGTAACCACCATACACACTCTTCCGCCGTCTACAAGTCAAACATGGAGTCGCAAGTATCGATATCGCGGTATCTTCCATAGGACCTAGGATTTCTGAAGGCGGATGGCTCCGTTGGTGGGTGGTGGTCTGCTGCTGCTGCATTGTTAGACTCTGCGGTTCGATTCAGGTTCGAGTGTTTAAAGGAGGAATCACCTAGATTTTTTGGAATTTCACTCCATACAATGGTTGAACTACTGTTTGCGGCCCTCTTTTTGAAAGAACTAAAACTGAACGGCAAATTCTTGTAGCGACTATTGACAAAATTGTTGAAGAAGACAACTTCGGAGCGAATTTGAAGCAGTTTATCGGCGTGTTTAGTGAGTATGTGTTTGCGAACATACTCAGGACTCTTGAATTTCTTCATGGACAGAGGACAGAGGTACTTTTCGTCGGTTATTTTTTGTGTGTTGGTTTCGATGAAGCTTTCCACTTCTCTACACGCGTATTATTAGAGACTGTATTTGAAAGAACTTTTGGCTTAGTTATAATTCCTGTTATTGTATGAATAACAATGAAGTTAACTCAAAGAACGAGTGTTATAATGAAAAAATTATGGAATACAACAGAGCCCGATAAAAACGATAACTGACGTTGCGGACATTTCAATTTCGCTGATTTTGATTGAACCTCCATGGTGATCCATAAGTGAGGAGTAATTACAAGGAAGTTGACAAATTCTAGGTCATGCTCCTTCTCACTCACATTTGATCAAATGAAAAAAAATTGTTTCAGCAGGTTAAAATTAATAGGGCACACTTTACACCTTTAATTAAATGTGAGCTACGGATAAATCGCACGTCTAAAATCAGAACACAACAAGGCCGAATAAAATCAGGCATGCGCATTAGCACAGTTGCGTGTTTTGAAAATCGTTAAAATTCGACATTCGTTAATTGTTGACAGTCGAGCAACACATTCGACGAAATCGCTAGTCACGAGTTTCGCAGACTGTTGGGCATGTGGTCAACAGCAGCGTTTAAATGCCAACGAAAGAAGGCGGTTAATCTCTGCGAGTTTAGTGTTGTAATAAAGTTGGTAGAGCAAAATTCAAACAGAAAATGGGCGTTGTACTTTTCTGCGTCCTTCAAGTGAGCGATGGATGCAGCGTTGTCATCATCGAACGCAGAGTCGTTGGCCAGAGGGTCGAACTTGGCGGTGATATCACGCTTGTAGGATTCGAGCACTTGGTCATCAGTAACCTTGACCATTTGGTCCTCCACGCTGGACAAAGTAGTGGTGTTGTTGTTGTCGTAGGATCGAATGGTGATGGTGCTGCACCTAATATTTCTCAGATGCTCGTAGGGATAGTCGGTGAGCGCATAGTAGTCGATGGAGTACACGATTCGCAGGTAGAGAACAGCAGGATCAAGAACACGTTTGATGTGATCGAGCGTGACTTGTGCAGGATCAGCAGAGAGTTGTCGAGTTAGTTCGAGTAGCGGTTGCAAAACGGGGTTTTCCGCGAGCACCTCTATCTCGGTGTACATTTGCTCGTCGTCCTTGGACAACAGCTTTGCATAAGCAGCAACGATCTCGTTGAAGGTTTGTGTGGGCGGAACGTCTTCTTCGGCGTCAACGACACTGTTATCATTGGTGTCAGTGGTGTTGATGGACTCCAAAAAGTTGTTATCAATGGGCTCAACTTTCGAGAACAACTTGTATTTGGTGTCGAGCTTCTCAATCAACTCACCAACGTGTTTGACATCGTGCACGAGCATGTCCAGTGTGTGATTGTGGCCTTTTTTGAGTTCCTCGCATTTGACACGTCTCGTGAGTTCGTGATTGGGTCGCACGAACAAGTTGACGTTGTCGCGAAACTTGACCAGGTTTATTTGGTCGGTGACAGCTCGCACATTGGCGTCACTTTTGAAGGTGACATAGGCGCGTCTAAAGTCTCTCCTACCAAAGTTGGGTTCAGACACGTAGACACGCAGAAATCCGTCGATGTCTTTGTAGGTGTTGTAGATTTCGTCTCTGGATGCATCGGCAGGTATAGCTTTGATGTTGAAGCCACAAATGTTGTGCCTTCCGTCGACAACGGGTTCAGCTGTTCGGCTCATGTCCAGGTGTGCATCAATGGTTGTGTTTGTTGGCGGTTTTTCGTCGAAATCCAAATCATCGGAACGTTGAGCGTCTCCAATGTTATCTGAGTTGTTGTTGGCGGGCACAGGTTGCTTCTCTAACAACTCACTCTTACACGCATTCACTTCCTCCATGGTGCCGCACTCCAACAGGATATTCAGAAATATGAGAAATTGGTGCAGGTTACGGTTGGCGTTAGGCGCATTGGAATCCAACGCCAGCTCACCCATCAAACCCTCGTTGTACACCACCATAAACACATGCGCTCTCAACTGAAGACACTTTCTGATGAAATTCTCTTCGCACCCTTTCCACAACGGGTGATGCTTGAGAATGAGCCAATCACACTGCTTGTAATTTTTGAAAAACGGATCCAATTGCTGGTTGGAAAACATCTTCACGTACTCGTAGTAGGCGGTGACTGCGTCCTCCGGCAACACATGGTCATCCAAAGAGAGCACGTACTCCTTGAAATTGTTCATACGAGGCACCACACTGTTGTACGAAGGCAAAGTGCTCTCGAAAGAAAACTGGGAGTTGTTGTGGTACGAATAACGAGGGCGTTTGGCCGAATTGTAGTGGTCGGAGTGATGGTCTCTGGGAGAGCGATCGCCACCACCACCACCACCACCATGCTTGTAATTTCGGTAATGACGGTCCCTATAGTTGTTGTTGTTGTTGTAGTAGTTGGATTTGTTGTCGGACATTTCATTGTGTGTGCGTTTGCGATAGGTATTCGTTGACGCTCTGTAGGAGTTGTTGGAGAAGCGTTTGTGGCTGCCTGGGTTCACGACGTCGTCGTCGCTGCTTGACTCCGAAAAGGCATCTATTGGTAGGTTCTTTCGTGGTTCTTTGGCAGTGGTGTTTCTGTCGTTGTGCTCCAGTGTGCTTGTAGGTTGCTCGCTATCGATTGGCTCGTGCATTGCTCAGTAGTCGCTGGATTTCAATGTTGGCGCTTGCGCACAACTTAAGCTATGGACGTTTGCGTTCATTTACAAATTGCAATTTAACGTTGATACGACGTTTGCATGCCTCAAACGACCATAGCATCCAATTACGATGAAACAAAAGTTTATTTAGTCATCAGTGTAACCTTGAAACCCACTAGAAGTTTTCGGTTTCACTTGTGTCATTTTTAGAGCGAATAATAAGTGCAGTTGATAGGTCTGACTCTGAATTTCTGATGCTAACCGTTCCGACTTTTTCTCACACACTAAAGCCCATAGCACAGCTCTTTAGGTTGTGAAGTTCCGAATGGCTAGACCGGCTTCATTAACGATGTATCATTTGTATGCGTTAATGTGGCATTTCAACCCACTAAACATCCTCGTCCAAGTACGCATAAGATGTAAGGGAGTGTCGGCTTTTCCGGACACACTAAACTAGCCCTGTCCCCACACCCAAACGTGTATAAGCGTGAGAGATCTGTCATCCGCTGAATGCCACTCCCAGCTGCGAACAAGGCTACGACAAGCCATAGATCCTTGCGATTACTACAGCCCTCCATGCGGAACGCATGTGTTCCTATAGGGTCAAGAGTGCAGGGACGGCTGACTGTTCATACCGCTTGCGTTATCGAACGGCTGACTGTTCATACTGCTTGCGTTATCGAACGGCTGACTGATCGTACCGCTTGCGTTATCCAACGGCAGACTGATCGTCCACTGTACCGACGGCTGGTCTAGCAACCGGGCCGTCGTTGACGTTTGAGGCGCAAGAAAGTGCGCGCATATATCAAAGATCTTTTTTTTAATTTTGTAAAGTCACTGGCTTAAAAACTACCGTAAAAGCGGACATTAACTCTAAGTGATCCCCACACGAATTTTAACACACACGCGCAAATGTATCACACATGTAAAATGGAAGCACCTTGAAGAACAGTGAAGGTTGCTGGAGACGGTAAAATCGCTGTTGTGTTGACATAAATTGCAACTTGGTAACAACCAACCCCAGCACTGCACCTGAATGGCTGCTAATAATATTTTAAGCATTCATTAATCTTCGGCGATTAAGTTGGTCAAACACCACAGCAGAACCAAAGTGTGTTTCGTTGGTAGTTTTTTAGGTCGTCTCATTTGCCAGTCAGATCGTTGAGTTTGTGGTGTGAAAATGTCGCTAAAGTAAATCGCACCATATTGTTACGGGACTATGTCGCTTGTGTGTTATCCTTGGGCGTTTAGCTCGGTGAATGTTCCCCGAGGTAAAGTGAGAACTCAGGCTCGCAATGATCTGCTCATATCCACCATCAATGACAATCCTGTGATTTCGTTATCAAGACTGCAAAAGATTTGCTTCGGAGGTTTGAATGGGGGCGATAACTGATTGTGTATTGTTTTTAGGCATAGGCGAGAGTGCAAGCTTGCGTCCGTTGTGTTGGAAGGTGTTTATCATGATTACTGTATTCATTATTGTCTGTTAAATTGTGCTGATTCGAGTCGGTCAGCCACTAATGTTTTGCATTCTCCGATATGTGGTTCATTTCAGTCGTTTTATTTCTATTGAGTTGTTGGCTATTATTTTGCTATCACAGCTAAAAGAGCAATAGGAGTTGTTTTTACAACTGTTGACACCTATACCAACTTGAAAGTGATATATTCATAGATTTTGCTTAACTATCTACCACTGAAGAAAAGAGAGTGGCCCAAGTTTCTGGACGACCACCGAAAAATTTACATGGACTTTGCAAAAACACTCATTGTCGACTTGTCCAACGTGTCCGCCCAATGTTCATCCAACGACGATGTATACCGCTACCAATTGCCCCATTTGAGTGTTGTTCACTAGCCACTATCCCAGAGAGACGACAGCAAGTGGAATGTGTACTTTGAAGACAACAGGACCATATCGCAGATTACCAGCGATTGCATGTAATATTTATCTTTTGTGGGCCGTTTAATGTTGCCTTTCCAGACGCATATGCCCTGGCATGGCGTTTTTCCTCAATGAAACCTCCTACCCTCTGTCTCGATTGTTAAGTAGGCGAGTTTAACCCCCTTTTTACAATAAACTGGATACAGACAAAAGTGACGTCGACGGAGTTTTGAAAAAGAGAATCAACCCCACAACTCTTTCAGAATTCCAAAGCTACACCACCATATCATCCCACAAAGAGTGCCATTGGGAAGCCATTTCTAGGATTCTGTTTATCTTTGCCAAACTCAACCAAGGGGTCAAGTATGTGCAGGGAATGAACGAGATTTTGGCGCCGATCTATTTTGTATTCGCCAACGACAGTGATCCTGTGTCAGCTAGTAAGCCTTCCAACTTTGCATGTGTTGCATCAAATTTAATAAAACGTTTAACTGCGCAAGAGATTTGTTTTTGGTGTTTGCAGTGTTACAGTGCTCTATCAAATTTCACTGTTCAAAATTCAAACAGTTAAACCAGGCAAATGGGCTGGTATGCTGTGTCGCTTTATTTGAGGTCAACTTTACTGTTGTCGTATCCCCTACAACAACACTACTTATGATTAGATACAATAGAAAATTAAACATTGGTCCCATATCTAATTGCTATACGATATCTACTATTTATGGTAGAAGAGTAGTGCCCGTGTGTGTCAGAGTCAATTAAAATGGGAATTATATAGATATGTTGTAGTTTTAATACTAGTGATAATAAATTGATATGCCATAAGCTGATGCATCACTATACATTTATGCTGGTAGAATATGCCGAATGCGACGCGTTCTTCTGCTTCTCCAACCTCATGGGAGAACTCGTGGACAACTTCATAAAAGTGATGGATAACAACATTAACGTGGGGTCTGGCAAACTGATGCACAACTTCATGGTCAAGTTAAGCGAGTTGAGACCTGACCTCTACCAACACCTCATGACGAAGGGTATAAAGCCGGAGTTTTTTGTTTTTCGCTGGCTCACTTTGTTGTACTCGCAGGAGTTCAAGCTACCAGGTATGCACTTTATTCCCACCATGCATGGAGTTGACCTATTGAAAATACGCTGTTATTCAATTGTAGACGTCATTATGCTGTGGGACACGCTATTTTCGGACCCAGACCGTTTTGAATACATGTACATTTTTGGCGTCGCCATGATCGCGTATGAAACTTGTGTGCGAACTGACTGCACCTATACCAACCGATAATTTAGTTTGATACAAGATGTGGTGCTTAAAGAAGATTTCGCGACCATTCTGAAGAATCTGCTGGTAGTTGTTAACAAATGACACGGTTCGAATGCCATTTAGAACTTTCCAACTCACCATTTCGGATTTGAAGCTATTCACAAGATGGCGCTGGAGTTTTACGCGCCTGCCTGGGAGTTAAAAAAAGCACACTTTTAGACGTTATTTAATTGCACTTTTCACCAAATCAAAAATTTTTATGATAAAAATAAATTATTGCATAATAGAAAGTCATTTTTGTCTATCGATGTAGTCTACAGAGATGGCCGAGAGTGCATCTGCATACTCATTGTCTCCTATTTGCAGCAGACTTCTCAGCCCTTTGTTAATGAGTTCTTTGGCGGCCTGTTTGGTCAGCGATATGCCATCGCTCTACAGTGACTGAGTTTACACTTTTTTAACCAATGCTACCTTCACTACCAATTCGATTATTCGTTTACAATAGCCATTGATATCGTCCTTGTCGCCCTTGCTGGAAATTAATTTCTTCAACAGCGCCAAATGGCTGTTCAATTCATTGAACTAACATCACTTCATGCAACTCCCGCCGCTAAAAATTACTTGTTTCGATGCATAGATCAACGGCGCTGTGTGCAATCCCAGGCGGATGTCATTGCCCATGGGTTTGCCAAGCTGTTGTTCGGTGCAGGCGTTGTAGTCGAGAATGTCGTCAACAAGCTAAAACAAACTATAAGCAGACAGTTTAACTTTCCTTTTCGCGCCAAGGATTAATTTAGATTTTTATTCGCCAGCGGTTAAATATTTAAACGAGCCACACATTACTCAATGTCTAAATGCGTTCCAACTTTTATATTCTCAAGAATTTCCCCTGACATTCGAGAGTCGATTTTCAACTAAAAAATAACTCTTTTATACCAATCTGTTCGCATTTGGTGTCAGGAAATTATCACACTTCAATGCGAAGTTTGATCTAATATTTAAACTGATTCAGACTCAATTGTTAACTCGCTTTACAGCATTCACTAATTTACGGAGAAAAGCAAACGTTTTTAATCTGCGCGCGCGTGTAAATAAAAAGGATTTTTGATGATTATTATGATTATTATTATATTATTATTATTAATTATTATTATTTATTATTATATTATTAATTATTATTATTATTATTATTTATTATTAATTATTATTATTATTATTAAATTATTATTATTATATTATTGTAACCAAGAAGCCAAGGTGCGTCACATAACTTGATAATCTAGTGCTAAATGCGTGACAATTACCAATTGTGGTATAAAACAAATAATTGAATTTGTAAATTTCAGTTGATTTATTACGAGCCAAAGCTCGTCCAGGCCTCTTTATATTTAAACGTCGTTTTACACTGATAGATTATAACATTGAATAAGGAAGATTCGTGTTACCACTTGAAACTATACGTTCAAGTATGTTACGGTTAAATGTAGTACCAGGAAGGAGGTTTGGTAGACAGCGATTTTGAACTGGGCACACATTTTGTTTGAATTTTTTCAAAGAAATACAAACACAGGTAGTTTCTTTAGAGTATTAAATTATTTATGGTAATTAAGGACATAATCTGGGATCAATTTACACACCATTTCACTTGGAGAGCGCCTAACTTTTAGCAACTTGAAAGTTTAGTTAACTATCAATGTTGGAACATTGGTAGACCATAACATAAAGGTGGTCAATATTCGGTGCAATGCTACATTGAAAAATAGAGCAGGACGCAAACGATCGACACTAATTCAACAATCAATCGTAAATTAAAAGCAGCACATTTATGTGAATTGAAACTGCGCGAAAATGGGAAATTACTTGAAACGCTATTCCAAAATACTTCCCAAAGTCATAGGCCAACTGGTGCAGATCCGGGCGATCAGCACAGGCCGCGAACGCCGTCTACTTGGAACTCAACACGACCCAAACATCACAAGTATACTGCTTTGAAGCTATTGGCGAACAAACTAGCCGTCTTCAAGTAGCATATTTTGAAGTAGGTGTCTATAGCCGCGTTGTCTGGGTTGAAGCTGTTTTTCAACTGCAACAACTCTCCTATGATACAGCTTGAAGATGGCACAAAACTACACTCAACAACCTTCTACAAGATCCACGATGACTTGAGTGAGATAGGTTACTATGGTGGGCTGCTTGAGGCTGGCGAGCGAATGTGCAGCAACGCCCATAATGTGGTCGCCTGCCATTGTCGCGGGAAGGTACCCGTATTCCGCGCCCAGTGAGCTCGTGTTTCGGCGTGTGGGTGCGTTGTCTATGATATCGTCGTGAATGAGACTGGCAGTGTGGATCATCTCTGAAAAAGCAGCTATGCTAAGTTGAGTGTGGTTGGTATTATCGCTAAATAAATTCAACACACACACACACATCAAATCTAGTAACACCACCAACCCATACCTAACACCACCTACAACCATCGCATTGGAATAGTTACAAGCTTTATTTATCGTTTTTGCCACCAGAATATTGGTCGTTGGTCTTATCATCTTTCCACCACTTCGAAACTGCTTCAAATACAACTGACGATGCTTGACTGGGACGGCATCGAATCCCTGTAGAAAACGGGTTACACATAACTACGCTATGCAGTTACTTTGGTTATCAGCGCTCGCACCGAATTGAGCTCATGATTAAACAACGCTTTTGTAGCTCTATCGAGAACCATAGCCAAAAGCTCCAGACTTAATTCAAACACAGTCACGTGTATGTGAAGTACTTAGTTTGTTTGCTAGGTTGGAAAAATAAATGCGTCAAATTTGGATCGATGCTTTTGGCGGGTTGCGCGTAAAGAATTTTAATTTGATTTAAAAGAGTGTACAATTATGTGTGTGTGTGTGTGTGTTTATGCGTAAGAGGATTTAAACATCAGTGTCATTGGTAGGCACATTGGCCGGATCAATCTCAGCAGACACGTTTTGGATTTCATTGGAGACATTATTTGTAATTTGTGTAGTTTCGTCTACATAACCATATAGACGGAGTTGTTAAGACGAATTCATATACCGACCGGCCCAGCTTGTTTGAGTGAAGCCGCCGTCTGGATAAAAGATTGGTAGAGTTGTGAAATGGATGCCAACATCTGAAAGTAGGTGGTGGGGTCCACACCAGGTGGAGGAGCTCCATCTAGAAACACCATGTAGTTGAGTGAATGGAGTGTTGAATACTTGTGGCGGGGTTGAGCATGTTCGAAAGCACACTCACGGCGGATTGTTGCTGGGGTAGGTTTGGCAGTTTGGGTGTTAGAAGTGCGTTCATGATTTTGCCTAAACACTCTCATGTGTCATTATTTGGAATGCGATACCTTGGTATTCTTTGGAGAACGCTGGTTTCACTTCTACCTAAACACAAGGTAGTTCGCTGCACAATGTCACATCGAGCATTGGTTGCGCATTCAAAATTACTTGAATATCGCCTATTTTCTGGAAACTGTTTCGTAAGGCCCGCTCGGCCGACTCATAGTCCTCAAATTCTATAAAACAGAACCCGCGCCGTCTGTGCGTCTGCGATTCGACGGGAATATCACAGCTGATAATCTACACGCGCATTAGGTACAGGTATTCATTGAACAAGTGCTATCAATGTATCACATTGCCGTATTGTTGAAAGTGCTCACGCAAAGTTTCATCTTGAATGTCCTGCTTGATGCCGCCGATGAATATTTTTTTGGTAATGGGCAGACCAGACTTTCTCGGGTTACTGTTGGTGAAGTTGGTCAGTTCGCCGGTGTACACTTTGCTGTTCGCCACTGCTCTTTTCGGGTCAATCTAAAACACAACTGGCAAATTAACACGGTTTATTGCTGTTGGTGTACTATCTTGCCGTCTAAAGTGTGGAGCGAATTTTTCAACACCTACATCGATTTTCGTTAAAATCTTAGTTTTGCGTTCGATCAGCAATAATTACAGATGACGCTTCGTCTACAGTGCGAAAAATCACAAACCCAAAGCCCCTAATTCGAATTTAAATTAGCACTCCAGTCGAGCGAAAATTCATTCGTTACCGCGAACGTCCGGTGTTGGAATCTATCTTGATGCTACATTCGGTGATTTCTCCGAACTGCGACATGTAATCTCGCAGTTTTTCTAATAAACTCCATCTACAGCGATGTTTCACCAAGCTATTTACCGCTCGAGGTTTCCCATGAGAGACCTCCCACAAACAACTTCCTACAGTGAAACGTTTATTTGCTAATAACGAGTGGCTGAGTGACCTTCCTTCTTCTGAATCATTCATTTTCTCGAAAAGTTGTGTTGGTATGCGTGCGCGCCTGTGACAATGATATTATCTTGGATGTTGGCCGTTTGTTTTTCTAGGACAATTATTAAGGCTTTAAGGTTGGGTAAATGGGTGTTTTGAAAAGTACTAGGGATTGAACACTTAGTTTCTAAAGAGCATAGCACATTAACAACCCATAAATTGGGAACCCCATACTACGTTGATGTACAAATCTACCAGTAATGTACTGCACATGTTGAATCTACTTGGGTGCATGTAATAACAAAAAATAAATGCTATAGCAAACATTTGAATGAAGCGCTCTTTTAACTGGCGTGCGTGCGCATTGTGTTGCCAAAACAGGGATTCCCTGCTGGGGGTGCGAGCGGCAACTGTTGGGGCGCGACAATAGGTTTGGTGTAACGGTCTTTCTTCTCAATATACATCGGTCGTAGGAGTAATCAAAAAAAACTTGTTTCTCTAATAATAATAATAATAATAGGTGGTTGTATAATCTAATAAGTTTAATCGATTCTTTCAGATATTTTTATGAAAAAAAATTATTAGTTTAAACAAAGATAAAACTTAAATGATAAATTTTTAGTTGAATTGTTACTCGGGTTAACTCGCCTGTTTATATGAGTCTTCGACTATTTAATAGATTCTGCCAAAGCCTATGTAGCGTCTAAAAATTGCTGTGAAATCTTTTATATTTAAATAAACATTTTGTGCCTGCAAAATAAATAAACCAATATTTATTATTACGTATCACAGAAAGAAAAGAGTGAACAACAAACATAATCTATTGTAATTGAAAAAGTGTATTTTTTGATTTTTCAATAAAAAAATTATTTTGAGCATAAAAGAGCTTAAAATAAACAAAGGGTTGCTTTATCACTTCATACATTTTTTTCTACAGTTTTTGTACAATATAAAATAATTAAATATGAGGTAACGACGAAATTTTATTCTTGTGTTATCTTTTTAAAAGAATTTTTTAATTCTATTCACTCATCTTTTCTTATTTTAGCAC
>JAOPJI010056482.1:0-13471 GCA_027122695.1 Merluccius productus
TCTAAAACTATAAGGGCTGTAAAATATCTAAGTAGCTCATTAAGTACATTGTTAAGAGTTCCTTTTACGCATATAATTTACATACACTAAAAGCACTTAAATAATGAGAACAGAGTTTGCACATGCGTACTGATGCGTGACACACGGACGCTACTCTTTTATATATATAGTAGATATAGTAGATAGTAGATTTTGCTATTCACTACTTCAAATTTAAAAGTGCGCACGCGCGCCTATAGGAAGCCATCAAGATCCACGTAATCCCCATAGTGTCAATCCGACAATGGCCCACTCTGAAGAAATTTCCGTTTCGAAACCACCAAAGATATCCAAATCTATACTGAGTGAGCTGTGCATGTAATTTTTGCATCATTACGTTGGCTTGAGTAAGCGTGTGCTAGGCGTTTTCTATTAAACGTCAGCGAACACGAAAAAACCCAGCCGATACGTTTCATGTTCAACGTTGAGCAGGCCCATTGGTACTACTTGGACAACATGGTGCAGAGTAATCACAACAGAGCGCCATATGTGAAATTCAAAAGCTTCCTTCAGATAAGTGGGAATTTCTTTGAATTTTCGATTCTGACTATTACAACAGTTTTGAAAACCTTCCCCGTGTTGGACGCCTTTGATCTGAGCGCCAATGAGTTGTCAGCATTGTTCTCCAAGTACAAGCGAGAGATACCAGTGTATGGGGGTATTTTGTTAAATAGAAAGCAGACCAAGGTATTCAATCGTTTATTTAATAATAACAATACACTTCTATTATATGCATGTGAACCTTTTAAGATTCTACTTCAAAAGTCCTTCCACTCCACCATGTGGGGATTTCCAAAAGGGAAACTCAATCAACATGAAACAGCCACTCAGTGTGCTTGCAGAGAGGTGACTTTACCAAGGCGTTTGCGTCGACAACCAGTGACAATTGAACATAGATCTGTGAAGAAACTGGTATCGATATTTCCGATAAAATAAACCCACAATATTTCATTGATAATGAGAAGAAATCCAGGGTAGGTCATTGTGGGTTGATTTCAGACCCTAATACAGTGCATTCAGGGTGGACTTTACCTGATTTTTGACGTGGATGACAAAGCAACATTGACTCCCCAAACCAAAGGAGAAGTTCAAGTAATAACTGCTTTTTAACAGCTCGTCTAGAACTACTCCGTCTAATGTTGGACGTTTTTAGAGGATGAAGTGGGTCAGATTAAGTGATATTAAAGCAAACTCCATCCAACCCAATAACAATTCGGAGTTCAGAAATATTTTCGCCCACATCAAGTAGTACACCTGTGTCCGTGCACACACTAGCTTTCTGTAGTAATATTGGAAATCTCATTGACCAGTTCAACAGCACTTCGAACCAACGTTTAAACCCATTCATGACAACCAACTGTGATAATAGAATTCAAGAAGTAACCCTATTATACATTCGTTGGTAACCGATTAAAAATTGTTAGGACTTCAATTCAACCATTTCAAAGTTCAATCCATTGGCTAAGTATCTGATTTTTGTCACAGCCGCATTGAAATGTCCGCTGAATAGGGTCGAAACTCGCAACACGCTGGAGGAACTGGAGGATTTTTACTTTTCATCTCCGACTTGGAATAACTTTAAATTTTCATTCCCCAATCCTTTCATCTTATAACTGTTTATTCTTCATGTGTGTGTGTGTGTTATTTTATGAACTCACTTTTCAGTTCTAATAACGCCAAATGATGTTGTTTCTTAATTTGAGACTTGTCAGAAAGCTGCTTACATTGGCATCGTCAAACCAATGCGCCTTGATAATTTTTAAACAGTGCTTGTTATAACCTTGGCTTGAAAAGGTCAATTGGCGTTTGTTTGTTGTCATATATTTGCACTTTATTGGTTCAAGTATTCTTTTCTTGACGATTTAATTGCGTTCATTCATTTTTAAACTATGATTCTCTTACATGGAAACATTGACTTCATACTTTTTGTGAATTCATAGTTTGACATGTGTGCTACTGTCTGCATTTTAATGAAAACTCAACAACTCAAGAGATTTAAGTGAGAACTTTGACACATTTTGAATCGACGCAACATCACCAAGTGGCTACATTTTTGAAAAGTCAATGATTATTCAGTTGCTCGTTATTTTTGTTTCCCAGTCGTTGCAAAACAACTCCGCACACGCCTTAGTCCCATTCAGGTATCATCGCTATAGAGCTCTGTGGCGAAAAGTGAACGAACTGCAAGGCTCAACCTGTGCGAATATAAGCTACGTGTATTCGCTCGGAAAATCGGTTGAGGGGAGAAATCTGCTGGCTATGGCGTTGGCTGGTCGCGACCCACAGCGACATTTGACTCTTAGGCCGGAATTCAGTTATGCAGCCAATATGCACGGTAACGAGGCTGTTGGACGGGAGCTCTTGCTGCATTTTGCCGAACATTTGTGTACTGAGTTCAATCGAGGAAATTCAACGATAACAAATTTGTTGGCTCATACAAGAGTCCATTTGTTATTCTCAATGAACCCAGATGGGTTTGAAAAAGCGCAAATAGGTTGTGTTAAAGACGGATCTGGAAGGGAAAACACCAATGGAATCGACCTAAACAGGTAGCTTGTGCGGTTATGTGCAACTCACTATGGGTTTGTAGAAATTTTCCAACCCAAAACAACACCCAAAACCAACCTTTACAACCAGAAACAGAAGCTATTATCAAATGGCGCGAAAAAATTCCTTTTGTCTTATCGGCCAATCTACATGGAGGGGCTATAGTTTCCAGTTACCCGTACGACGGTGATGTGTACAACCCCAACACTCCTGTTTACAGTGTGACTTCTGATGACAATCTTTTTCGACAGTTGGCCAGTTCCTACGCGTCAGTGCATGGATCGATGCCTTTGGAAGACAACTGCAGTGACCACTTCGTCAATGGAACAACCAACGGTGCAGCTTGGTATCCGATTTTCGGAAGTTTGCAAGACTACATCTACTCATTCACCAACGGCTACGATATCACACTGGAACTTAGTTGTTGTAAATATCCAGTGGCTGACCAACTTGCACACTTTTGGAACGAAAACAAAAACTCCTTGGTCAACTACATGCTCAATATCAACTACGGTGTCAAAGGGATTGTCATGTGAGTTTCTCTCTGAGAGCATTAAATGAAAAGCGCATAGGGACGGTGATCATCGACCTATTGAAGGTGCAAGTGTGTACCGACTCGAGGGCGGCAAGCCCATTTTCACCACCGAGCAAGGAGAGTACTTTGCGTTGTTAACCGTTGGTTCGCACTATCTCATATTCGTCCCTCCTACTTCAATGAACCATCTCGACACCTACACCATGCCTGTATCGGTCTCTTCTGCGGAAATTCAAATGAAGACGGTCAATGTGATACTGAAACCGAAATTTGTGCTGTAGACGCGCTTTTACCTTCCAACCAACTCATTGTTAATTTTGTAAATGTTTTTGTGATTATTCTTAGAACTTTTTTGATTGCATTCAACCATTTTATTGTTAAAACGCGACAGCTAACTACTAGTTTTTGGCGAATACGTTAAAATCAACTCCTACCACCACCAATCTATATATCCATATACATGGGACTGAGGTAAAAACTAAAGATCGCATAAAAAGCAGGGATACTAGAAATTTATATGTACACACACATAACAACGGCCAAGATTACGGTATAAGCCAGTGATCCGATCGAAGGCGTTGTTTAATCGGTTGGAAATGAATATTGACATTCAGTTTTGACTTAGTCTAAGAACAGTGTGCTAAACGAGCCCTTTCTAGTAATAACATTTTTGAGAACCCACCAATTGTACCAAACCAACAACAACTATACATTGGTGTGTAATCAGATACAACCAGATTAACATTTAGTCCAAACGATCAGCTACGACAAAGTATAACAGTTTATACGCCTTGATTATTGCAAACGATGCCCGTAACAATTTTTTGCCAAAACACTAGCACAAATCCAAACAAAATAATTGACCATGTGTAGGTGTATCACTCACAAATAAATTCCACTAAATCTGTGTGTAAAATGGCCTTTTGTCCGTTGAACACAAAGACAAAAGGACCTGCTCCTCCCGGAGGTAATTTTGCGTCCTCAAATTCACACCAATAACTGTTATGCCAAAAAGATGGCTCACCAGACATTGTCGACGAGAGTATCAATTTGTTCCGTGCAAATGTGTGGTTCAAGTCATTCGAAATCCAAGTAGCTCGTTGTTCGCCATTTAATTGCACACGCCGTTTTGTAGTCTGATAGTGATAGAACATTGGTCTATTGCATTCTCTACATAACAGAACTATTGAAAATGGCTGCCAAGGTATTTAACCACTAGTTTTGTATAACGTATTGTTCAATAGATACAAGACAAACTAAAGTTGTCCAATGAATATACCACTATGGGTCAAGGAAGATTTGATATTCCTTACGAAGGAGGTTTCCCGTTGAACGCGTTTTTCAAAAAACCCGAAAGGGGCGAAGGAGGTATTTGAACAGCAGCAACAGCATCATAAAATACTCTAAACATAGATCAACTACGAGGTTACATGGCTCAAGTAAGACAAGAGCTTGGCTTGAGATTGATCGATCGATTGTTCCCAGAAGCAGAAACTAAGCCTTCAAAAGTGCGCTCATTACCCCAATTTAACTGTCTCAATTTGCACTTAGTGGTGGTTACAATTTCACAAAAAGAAGTTCATGGACATGTCGCTCGCTCAACGAGGTCATTAAGCTCGTTTCTGTGTTGCGTGTGAGCCCCGCCCGATTAACGAATCTATTATTCCCAAGTCCACACAGTACTGCTGTAGGAGAGTAGTTTGGTATGCATGACAAAGTCTATTTTTTAAGAGAAATCTACTACGGTTCGCACTAGTGTTTTTGTAACATTGAAAATGCCACAGCCGTCGCGGTCACAGTCGACAGCAATCCTAGGTAGTAGTAGCAAGCTGTAGGCGAGGGCGGAAAAAACGTCTCAACGATTTCCTTGATATAGTTGGTTCTCACTTTGTGGGTTAGTTGGCGTTCTCTAGCCCATGTTGTGAGGTAGGACAGGCTAATCAAAACTAAGTAGTGCTACAACACTTACCGAAGGTGTACTTTGATTTTTCCAAGGTCACAATGAGGTTGTCGTTGGTGTCGTACTCGAAATCAAAGCGGAATCTCAAGCTGCGCATCTCTCCAACCTGCCAATTACACGTTATATTCGCATTTTATCACTGAAATTAAATGCAAAAGTTTAATCGGACTACCAATTTTAATGCAACCAAATTTGCTTAAAATAAGTAGTAGACAGCAGCAAAATATTACTTTTCTCATGTTTATTTAACTTTTGGAATCAAAACAAATTGTTGATTTTTAATCGAGCATTATGAAAATTTGTGTCGCTAATAAAATGCCTATGAATGGATGAGAAAATAATCTGAATCAAATGGTTCGAGTGTGAGTGTCATAAAGACCTTAAAAAATTTCGCTTTTGCCAGATTCAAAACAAACTCAGTGCAGTTTACCACACCACATTTAATAATTATAAAGGTCATCGAAAAATCGTACACTAGTAATTCGTTTCAAAAAGCATTTTATCTCTATTCAAGTGATGACTCTATTGAGTAACAATTTGAACGCTTTAGTGAAATACGAGATTATTGCGTGCGCTTACTAAAAGTAAATATTCAAGTTTTATCTAGTAAAACATCATTTCCACGCTTAATTACATAATCAAGTATATTCAGAGATACACTGTATCAGTGATTCCAACGAAAATCAATTAGCCCGATTAGAACAAATAAAAGCATCAAAAAACGTTTCCGTTCGATTATTGAGGTGAGTGAAAAGCAATAACAGTCGACATAAAATTTAATAACATACAATGCGCCTGGAGTGCTTGGAGTTTCTGGTGACAAACTGGACCGAACAAAGTGGAGGCAATTCGTCCGTTGAATTTACATTCAAATCCTACAGATGGGATCGTAGCAAATTGAACACACATAAAGGAGCAACTAGTACAATGAATCTGCTGTAATCGTTGCCCAAATAAACTCTATTGCTCAACTTAAGCATGGAGGTGAATAGATGAGCGGGGCTTTGGTTGATTTCGCTGTGTCTAGTAAACATTACTAAGAAAAGATGACGTTAGCATACAGTGTGAAGCTTTGGCAGAACAATTGGGACAATTTAACGAAAACTAAAGACCAACTTACATTTGTTCTCAGTAATTCGAGCATACTTATTCCAGTCATGGTCGCATCGTAGGCAGCGTCATGACAAAATACATTTTTGGCATCAGAAGGGTCACCTACATGCATAAAGTGTGTTAACACGTTCAAAGTAACCGTAAGGAGTGGTTATGTTGGACAATCCGGAAAGTTTTGAATTGATAAAATCACTAAAGCCGCATATTTGAGTGCACTTTCAGGTGACCTCAACTACCTGCTCATAAAATCGAAAAGCGTCTTCAAATTGGTGGATTCTGGAAGATCGCTCTTCTTGCAGATGATCTTCTTTAGGATGACCTCTGAAATGTACTTGGTGTCGTATATTTGAGGAAAATTCTCGATCAGTTTTCGGTTGTATTGATCCAGCGATTCTATACTGGGTTAGAGTTGTCAACGAATATCGACTGTTACTGGGCAGATTGCCTATGTACTTTTCATAGATAAACATGAGGTCATAGAGGCAATTGTGCCCGATTATTGGCTAAAATATATCAATAAATTTAATGGTGGCAACATCGCACATATATATCGATATATATACCTTTCTCATGTTGGCTATGTGACTAATCACCCTCCCAAACCCATACATCTGAAGAATGCACCTAAATAGGCTGATAACAAAGGAAACCATGACCAACCCACTTTTGATATATATCATTAAACATTGGGAGTGTGTCCGCACCTGTGTCGCATCGTGTCAAAGTCAACTGCACGTACAAATAAGAAAAGTAACCAAATACTAAAACCTTTTTTTCAATAAATTCCGGGGAAACAAATCGTCCGAAATCATCGTAAATCAGCCGCAGCAACAAAATAAGTTCATATGGGTCTAACAAATTGCATTAAATAAATTAGTCACCGTGTAAATTTACGCTCAAAAGGACACTCGTTCTCATAGTGCGATATCTTTGGGTTGTACAGCAACCAATCCCTCACGCTGTCTCTTATACCGGCATAGTAGTTTTTCACCACGTCACTGAAGCATTAGATCATGGAGATTCGCAGATAAACGATTACCATGGAAATGAGTACTTCACATCCACGTCAGTGATCGTCATACTTTTCATCTTCTCGTACTTAAATTGTTAGTAGCATCAGTGAAATCAATGCACACACTCAAGTTACATATTCCAAAGAGGTGTACTCGATGCCCTTGTCCAAACACTACACAACTATAAAACAAAGTCAAAACGCCGCCAAAAACCTTTTGAAAATCAAAATTGTAATGCTTCAGAAATCTGTAACTCGATATCTAATGGGGACACATTTGGGTGGGAAACACACGACGAACAACTTACTTCAAAGCATATAGTCGATATGCTCTTCCAACTGAAGGAAGGCCACAAATAGAAATTGAACGCTTCCACGTTGAACCTACGGGTGCTATATGAAAACTTTCATTCAAATGACGTCGAACTACTTGTTAGTCGTCGAGTCGTAGCTGAACGCTGCAATCCCAAATTGCAAAATATCATACTTTTTACACACTGTGCGCATTCCTTCATATTTCTTCTGGTGCACATCAAAGTACCTTATTGGGGCGCAGCAAATTACTCAATGCATGGAAAAGTGTGGATACTTTTTGGACCTGCCGTCGGTGTTTATTCCACTGAATTCCGCGTCAATGGCTACATGAATACATCCGTAATACTGCGAGAAAAAACCCAACCTAAGAAATCAGCTTTTTCCAATTTCTCCAGTATCAAAGTGAAGTTGTCCTCAAATTCGTCCCGAGTCAGAGTTTCTGCCATCCCTAATTGAGTCATGCGCCAATTTAATCTTTAAAATATTAACGATTAATATTTTACAAAGATTTGATGTGCGAGTTTTATCAGCGTGACAACAATTTACAAGTGTGGCCAGTAGTTTATCGGTATCAAAGTGAGTTTAAATCCACTCCAAGTAATATTACACGACGTTAATTTGATTTGTAGAATAAATTGCACAAGTAGTGATCAAAGGACACTCGAATTAAAGTGCGTGTCAATATTAAGTTAGACATAGAGTCACTTATCGCAAGTATACGTGTTATCAGTGCCAAAACAAATAACTCTCTGGTGGATTCGCTTTTGAAAACTTCAAGGGGGATTAATAACAGATGATATGGCCAACTTTTATTGACTTGAACCAGTCAAAATGTACGCAAATACAGCAGCATGAGCTTTGAATAGAGAAAATGTGCGCTAATCTCCACATGTCTCCCGGCGCATTAAAATACAACTTAAAAACCGGCGTGCGAATAAGCTTTTTTACTTAATAATTTTTAGAAATCAGCATTTTTAAATGTGACCAACAAAGACATGTGATTCATACGTTGAGCTTCTTAAGGCGAACGTTTGTGCAGTGTGACACTTTGTTAAAGTATACCACATAACTAAGCAACCTGCTTCCAATAGTGAATATTTTGATTACATAATAATACGAGAAACCTGCCTGCCATTAACCTAACACGTATCTTAAAGCTTTTAAAGTCATTAATGTTGGTGTTATTATCCAAGGTACTTGTATTTTGCTGCCTCCCACGCGTAATGAGCTTACAATCTCTTCAAAAAATAAAAACTGACACACTATAATTTTAAATATTAACAAGCGTCATTTGTTAAGATTAAACTTGTGCAAAACTGCAAATGTTAACACATTGCGTGCGTACGCAAATAATTGGCGAAATAAGTTGGACTTTTCGTTATATTACTTGTAACCCACCAAAAACCTTAATAATTGGGCGGTTAACGATACCGCCGTCATTTGTTAAATTACACCAGGAAATTATCGCAGTTTAAAATGTTAATCCCATGTTTGAGGTCCAAATTTTCTCCTCGTTTCAGTATAGTCGTTACAAAAGTGGCCATTACAACTACTTATACTTAACAGTAATACTCCACGATACAAAAATTGAAATCAAACTGATACATAGAAGAATAGTGCACGCACGTAGGTGTCCGAATTTTATTCCTTATACGCACACCTTGCAACACTACCAATGTAACCTAAACCTAGATAGAACTTTTAAATTAAGTTTGGTTCAATTAATTGCTTATCACTACGTTTAACCGCATTACTTCTGGTTGATTTTCCAAGATATAATCCGATTAGTTAACACCCTAATCGGATTATAAAAGAAAATAGCTGTTACCCCTAAATTACACACAAAACGTTTGATTTGCACATATAATATCACACTGTGCATCTAATAGCATCGAACTAACTATGTTATATTACAATATATTAGATGTGCTCATGATCACGGCGAATCGTTTGGTGGGGTGGATGTTTTAGCCAAATTTTACATTACTAATATGAATTCTGAGTTCTTAACACGAGAATTGATCACTTATATACATTGTAAACTTTAAAATTATAATATCTAACTAGTTCCTAACGATCTACTTCAATATTTATATTCCGACATGTTGCTTTATTTTTGGTATCAAGTAAATTATTAATTGATTTAATAATTCTCAAGTAGATTTATTTCCACGCCAATCTACGGTAAAAAGGTTAGTGATCAAGTCACTTCTTTTTAACTCAATTAAAATCAATCGACAAATTATTTAGCTATATTAACGACGAATTATTTTAAGTATCTTACATTAAGTTATTTGTATAATCAGCTTTCACATAAGTAATCTAATTATTGGTTAGCCGACAAGTGGGATACATGATTGAATTGGTGAAATATGCACTAAACTTAACAATAGCCATGTTATCCTTGTTGTTGAAAATTAAAACGTTAAAACACTCCACCACGAAATAAAATCACTAAATAAAATGTTCACTCAAAGGCTCCCAATCAACGCTAGGCTTAGGCGCTAGTTACGCATCAAAGTACAGGGAATTAGACCACCACAGTCAAGTTTAAGCAAGCTGACACCGACAAATTTAACGACCAACACACGATACCAGGATAAACAAACGAAAATCGCTTTCACAACTGCAAAAAGAACTCAACAACCTGCCGATTAAGAGTTCAAATTATTTACACAACCAAACAAATTGCGCACACAAAAAACAGTCAATAAACTGAAAAATAATTTCTTCATCATACCAAGTAAGTAACTACTCAAATGCTAGAACAGATAAGTGATAGCCCCAATTAGAAGTATTATAGAGTCTAGAAGCATTTTCTGTGGACAATGGCTGGACCTGACTCGTCGTACTCCTGTTTGGAGATCCACATTTGTTGGAAAGTGGAGAGCGAAGCCAAGATTGATCCTCCGATCCATACAGAGTATTTTCTCTCTGGGGGAGCAATGATCTTGATCTTCATGGTTGGTGGAGCAAGAGAGGTGAGTTCCTTTTGCATACGGTCAGCAATTCCGGAGAACATAGTGGTTCCACCAGACATGACGGTATTGGAGTAGAGATCCTTTCTGATGTCAACATCACATTTCATGATGGAGTTGTAGGTGGTCTCGTGGATACCGGAGGATTCCATACCCAAGAAGGATGGTTGGAACAAAGCCTCTGGGCATCTGAATCGTTCATTTCCAATGGTGATAACTTGACCGTCGGGGAGTTCGTAACTCTTCTCGATGCTCGAGCTGGAGGCAGCAGTGGCCATCTCCTGTTCGAAGTCAAGAGCGACGTAGCAAAGTTTCTCCTTGATATCTCTGACGATTTCACGTTCGGCAGTGGTGGTGAAACTGTAACCTCTTTCGGTGAGGATCTTCATCATGTAGTCGGTCAAATCTCTACCGGCCAAATCCAATCTGAGGATGGCGTGGGGTAGAGCGTAACCTTCGTAGATGGGGACAGTGTGGGAGACACCGTCACCGGAATCCAACACAATACCAGTGGTACGACCGGAAGCGTACAGTGAAAGTACAGCCTGAATGGCGACGTACATAGCAGGAGAGTTGAAAGTCTCGAACATGATTTGGGTCATTTTTTCTCTGTTAGCTTTTGGGTTGAGTGGAGCCTCGGTCAAAAGAACTGGGTGTTCTTCTGGGGCAACACGAAGTTCATTGTAGAAAGTGTGATGCCAGATCTTCTCCATATCATCCCAGTTGGTGACAATACCGTGTTCAATGGGGTATTTCAAGGAGAGGATACCTCTCTTGGATTGGGCCTCATCACCGACATAGGAATCTTTCTGACCCATACCAACCATGATACCTTGGTGTCTTGGTCTTCCAACAATACTTGGGAACACAGCTCTTGGTGCGTCATCACCAGCAAAACCGGCTTTGCACATACCAGAACCATTATCAACTACCAATGCAGCTACGTCTTCGTCACCCATATCTACCAACTGTCAAACTAAGAGCTAATAAGCTTTAAGCTGGAAATTGTCGCTTATATACATGGCAGCTTAAGTAGTTTCCATATAAGGAAACCGTATTCATCTTATCTCTTGGGTGGATATAAAATAATCGTACGTCTTACAATTGATTAAGATTAAACATATTTCAATCAATTAAAATAATATCAACATTTCGCTATTTTCCTATAAATGTATTAGTTGTGGCGTGGAAATGTGAGTGGGTGGGTGACGTCACCCAATGAAACAGAGTAATTCGGATTAATGGGATTTAGTGGACTCAGTTAATTGTTTGCTATTACACAACACTGTCACGCTAACCATGCACAACATTCTTAGCGCTTCTTAGCACATTTTATCGTGAAATAGCCACTGCAATCAAATGCCTTTTTATCAATTCTAGCATAAAACTAACGTTGTAATCAACACCGAGGGGGCACGATAATAATAGGTGCGTCACAAATCAGCATCTACTCTATATTACTACTACTATTATTTATTACTAACAATTGTTTATATAAATAATATTTGTTTTGAATTCGCAACCCACTTTTGTAGAGTTGGTTGGTTTACACTTTGGAACAACCTAAATCAGCTTATATCGTTTCTATGGGAAATATCAAATTTTTAATATCACCCTTGTTTTAATTTATAATCTTCAGATTGAAAGCATAAAACATATAATTAATATTCTTTAGGCTGCACCAATCCATATTGGTTTGGAATTATGTGCATTCTACTAGACTAGTTGTCAAAGTTTATATCGTTCATATTGCGGAGCACTTAACTCGGTACATTGATTTTTTCGAGTGTGCGATAGATAATAACTCACGCTGGGGTTTAATGTAACCTTATTTTAATGTGGCTTATGCTTTCATGTTTTGGGTGGGGTTGATCGTAAGATTATCCTTTGTGTGGAAAGTTATCCATTTGGGATGCTGGAAGTGACTTTCTAATCTTTATGGATTTCACTTGCGGAGTTCGCACGTCTGTCCGTTAACATCCGTTTTTATAATCGCATTCTGTATGGAACTGGTTTTTCACGGCTATAATTTGTAAAGCTATTCATGTAAAACGCATCAATAGGGTTCATGTTTGCGTGCCTCTGCGCAACAAATTTGTTTGTCCATGGACTGATTTATGCGAAAGATAAGTCTAATTTTCTGGTGTGCCTAGTAATTGTGACCAACTTTTTGACGTACGAGTCATATCTTGGTTGTGACTTTTACATTAATAAATTAATTATTAATTATTCTAAAGTTAACATATCAACTCAGCCATTTCTTATTTCATTACGTATCTATCTATTTGGTGCCGCAAAACCATGACAACTACATTTGTAGTCAACTCAAATAGCTGAAGCAAATGAATGTGTGCGTGGAACAATTCAACACTACTTACTATACTCATCGGGTATTAGACTACGACAATTAAAAGAAGAACATTTCTTTTTGTAGTTGATTGAACTATGTGAGTCTTCCGCTAAAGCTGTGTATTTGTGTGAATAAAATCTTATTATAATTAAATATTGACGTTTTCACAACTTTCTCTGAGTAATTTTTTAGTTGTGCAAAATATAGGGGATTACCATAAATTCTCGATGTCAGTTTTGTCAACTTTTCAAAATTGTACGTTTATAGTGTTTTACTACTTAATTTATTTAGTGAAAATGTATTGCGGATTTTTGATATTTCGTTGGTTCATAACGCAGCTATTTTGGTTACACTTAGTATAAAGTACTGTGCAGTTTGATGGAGTCCACTCATTCTAAGTGAAATTTACAATCGTTTGATAAATGGAACTTATTTGCAACTAGCGCGAAATCACTGGCGTTGCCCAGTTACAATTAATTTTTCAATTAGTCGGTTTATTTTAAAAATGAAAGCAGAAACTTATTCAATAGCGCCTAAATATATTCAAAACATATAACACACAACGAACAATTCATTAAAACAGTTTAAATATAGAAATTAAGTTAAAACACATAATTCAGTT
>JAOPJI010056505.1:0-13466 GCA_027122695.1 Merluccius productus
AGAGAGAGAGAGAGAGAGAGAGAGAGAGAGAGAGAGAGAGAGAGAGAGAGAGAGAGAGAGAGAGAGAAGGAGAGAGAGAACAAAGTAAAGGATGAGACATGTATGAATTGTATTAAGAAACATGAGTTTGCACTCTCTAACATACTGCAGGCCTTGTGGGGAGTAGTTTGTTAATTTCTGGACCGGACGCAACCCTGAGAGAAGCCTCCCAGTAGACACCCCCCCCCCCCTCCTCTTAGTATAAAGACCTAGGTGGCCTCATCTCGGTCCTCAAACACCATACATACAGAACAAGGCTTTATCGTGCTGCATTTGAATCGCATTACATTTTTTTTCCACGTTTGGCATTCGCTGCTGCTGTATGTTTGTGGTCTGTGTGTGTGTGTGTGTGTGTGTGTGTGTCATGCTGCAGATTTCGCGTGCCATCTCTCATCCGCTATGCCACGGGGCCCATAATCCACCGCTCCCCTACACCCTTGAGTGTGACCACAACAAAATGCGTTTCCTCAGCCTCTTCCTTCATCTGTCCAGACATATGGAGGAGCACACACAGCCTCCTGCTCCACACTAACAGCCTTTTTGTTACAACGAGAGAGAGCGTATTCACATTTATTGGCCGAGCTGGGAGAAAACGCAAGGACAGATTTTGTGGAAAATACCGTTACAGCGTCTTTTTCCTTTTCCCATTCAGGCTAATATATTTTAGTATATAAACATAGACAGTTTTATACACGCTGTTATGTCTATATATTCTTACACCTCCAGAGTAATAATTCAGTATATATACTCTGAGGGTTTTATGTTTGCCGAGGGTTATGTAGCACGAGGGTTACGTAGCATACCAGACAGTCACAACTCAAACACCAGCTTATAATTGGCACTGATTCTGCCCAACCGATAGTTTTCTAATACCTGCAGCAAATATGAGGGAATATTTTTCCCATAGTTGTAGCGTGGATTACCATTTCAAGGCTGCGTTCCTTCAGGGGGCGTGGAGAAATGATGAGTTAAATTCTAGATAAACGACATACCGCTTCAGGAAAATCATCTCCTTATTTTTCAACAGGCATAGACTAGCTCTTATTAATGCACCATTTTATATGTTAATATATCAATAAACATGCCAGGAAAATGGCTAACATGCTCATCCTCCACAAACTGGAAGATATGTCCAGACAGGAGTCAGAAACATAGCAGGAATCCGTTAATGATAGCAGGAGTTAGTTAAAGAGACACTGCAGGAGTTAGAGACAGAGACATATCAGGAGTTAGACAGTCATAGCAGGAGTTAGTCCGAAACATAGGAGTGAAACAGAAACATAGCAGGGGTTAGACAGTCATAGCAGGAGTTAGAGACAGACATAGCAGGAGTTAGTCAGGGAGACATAGCAGGAGTTAGTCAGAAACATAGGAGTGAGACAGAAACATAGTAGGGGTTAGTCAGAGATATAGCAGGAGTTAGTCAGAACATAAAAGGAGTTAGTCAGAGATATAGGAGGAGTCAGTAAGAAACATAGCAGGAGTTAGTCCGAAAGAGGGCATGAGTTAGTCAAATACATAGCAGACATTAGTCGGGAAGACACAGCAGGTGTCACTCGCAGCCATAGTAGGAGTTATTCAGAGTAATAGCAGGAGTTAGTAAGAAACATAGCAGGAGGTAGTCAGAGATATAGCAGAAGTTAGTCAGTCATAGCAGGATTTAGTAAGAAACATAGCAGGAGGTAGTCAGAGATATAGCAGATGTTAGTCAGTCATAGCAGGAGTTAGTAAGAAACATAGCAGGAGTTAGTGAGAGACAGCAGGAGTTAGTCAGCGATAGCAGGAGTTAGTCAGAGAGACATAGCACGAAATAGTCAGAGAAATAGCAGGTGTCACTGTTATGCCATGTCTGAGTTAGTCAGACATGGCAGGAGTTAGAGAGACACAGTGAGCGTCAGAACGTAACGAGATAATTAGACAGCATACCAGCTACAGAAGTGTACACACAGTGTGAAGCTATGAGGATAATGGTGATGAAGGTGATGGTGGTGATGATGATGTTAGCTGGCAGGTAGTAATCGCGGGAGCGGTGAAAGCAGGAATGATGGCTCATCCATGATCACGTTGCTTCGTGGCCAACAGCTTTTGATGTAGCAGTGCTGTGTAACCAGGGGAACGGAGGACAAAACAGAAAAGCTCTTTCTGGAGATGGAGAGAGCAAAGCACAAGCTGACATCAGGAGAATAAATGGGATGATTCAAGGAAGGCTCTCTCAGTCTCTGCATCACTCTGTAATATTAAATAGTTTCATATTTTGCTATGTTTGTATATACGTTTTGAGATGAAAAAATATATATATAAATAATATTTATATGCATTTTAAGTGTTAATTTAAAAAAAGCATATGTTAAGATATGTTTATACACTTGAGGCTAGCATATATTTCATGCGTATCTAAACAAATCTATGAATATTAAAAGCGTTCTTCTAGTCTATTAATTAAAATGACGCAATGTTGATGATTTGAAGAGATAATTTACTTCATGACATGCTAATGGAGTTAGCATGTATTTAGCATGTTTCTTCCAAGTGAGTAGATAACAGCTGCCCGGGAAAACCATATGTCACCACAGATGTTCTGCTTTTAGCCGCACCTTACTACAGTAGCCTACTACTCACTAGAGCAATGCTTACTATGGTACTACCTGAATACAGTACACTGCATTACTACAGTAGAACTATAACTACAGTACTTAACGACAATACTACCATAATATAGTACTCCTACTTCAATACTACTTTACTGCGATACTACTTAACTACTGTACTTAATTACAGTACCCACTTAGTACTACTTTACTCCAGTTCTACTTAATAACAGTACTTGTTTGCCACAGTACTACTTCACTACAATATTAAATGTTACTACAGTACTATTTCACAACGAGGGGGTAGGTAGAAGAAGGAGGCCATGCAGAGTCCAGGTGAACTCTGAACAAGTGGGTCTTGAGTCTCTTGGGGAAGCTGGTGAGCGACTGCAGTCCTGCCATCGGCAGGGAGCTCGTTCCACCATTGCGGCACCAAAACAGAGAAGAGTTGTGACTTTGCTGTGCAACCTTTGCTAGCTCTTAGCGATGGCGGTACATTAGGTAGCGATGACGTGTACATTTGGTATTTATTTATTAGGGATTCATTTCGTTCATTTTTGACTCAGGCCTCGGTACTCTGGGTAAATGATCTGCTCCCTAATTAAAAGCCATTTGAAAAGTTCTTTATGGTAATTATCACTGCCACACATTAAACGCCTACATTTATCCATGCTAGATGGCTCCCCCTAATGGCAGCATAATAACGTCATTAACAGTCAGACTTGCTGAGCTTCGCAACTTACACAAATCACATATAAGGACTTTCATAGTTTTTGGACACAAAAACCGTTAATAGGCGGTAGCATTCAGACCAACGGTGGCTATTTTAAGATGATGATGAGCACTTTCCCAGAGTGAAGTTGACCATCTGGACTGTGAAGAAAGATCCATAGTACACAGAAACGTGCATTTGATGGATAGTAGGGCTGGCCGTGTGCCCATCCCTACTACGATGGTGCCAGGGACCTATGCTATGCTGGCAGGGAGCGCTCTGTGTTGGCATGGTACAACCCCAAACAATTATGAATGGGAAATATTCATCAAAGCCAAGAGTGCCTGTGTACGCCTACATTGTCCCCCGTCATCAAATAGAATATGTATTTGTTAGTATTAAGATTATTACATTTATCTCAAGTGCAGTAATGGCTTTTTTAAATTAAAAGTACGTTGGACGTCTAAAGTGGCGATACGCTAGGAAACATAAGAAAATGCTATCAAATTTGAATGTCGGCAATTAGCTGTTTGTGTGTCTCATTAGCTTGCTATGGCTCTCAATATAATGCCTAATGTTGTGTGGTGCAGCTGTCACAACGAGACAACGCGAGAAGCCATTGAGATGCTAAGCTACTGTGGCCTTCTGTTGTTTTTCTTTATTATTTTAAAGCGACTTTTGGAAATGAATATGTTTTAATTCAGCATATTTTACACGTACATGTAGTCATTTAGCAGATTTTATTATCCAAAGCAACTATGTATATATTTTAATAACGCATTTCTTTGACAATTCGAGTGGTTGGTTGGTGGATTACCATCAACTTGAAGCAGTGTGCAATGCTTTGAAATATGTTAGCCTTGAAATTGATGGATATCCTCTCCAGAGAACATTCTGCTTTGTGTAGAGTACGATAGCCCATGTCTTTATTTACAAGAAGTTGAAGTTGTCTGTTTTCAATAATAGATGAAAAATGGAAAGAAAGAAGAAAAACCTTGGACATCCTTAGCGGACATCCACACGTCACAGCAGGTCAATATTTCATGTTTACTGACCCACCTTATACAGTAGTGGAATTAGATAGTGATGGTGAACCAGTGGTAAGAAAAGGTAGACTTATTTTCTGAAGAGCACTGCTTCATACATGTGTTGTGAAGAAATGACATGCAACATGAACCCGGTTTCTGTGAAAAAAGAGTCATTGGTCCAATTTAGACCAATAGAGAATGCAAATCCCGGACCAATGACATCAATGGTCCAACTGTGTTGTGTGTGTGTTTTTCACAGAAAGTTAACGTTGCAGACATTTCATAAGCATTAATCCCATGCTTAATACGCATGTTAATCTCCCATTAGAAAATAGCCAAGCGTGACGGTTCCTTTAAGATGCATTTAACGTTACGTATGATAAGGTGTCGCAGTGCTAAGATGAGCTGCACCTTACACTTGCTGACCTATCAAAACCACCCGTCACAGCTTAACACGGCAGATCAGGAACGCCGGTACAGTTGCAGTGTTATATACTGTTTCATTCTCTTACAAATAGCTCCTTTTCAGCAGCTTCATAGCCTTCACTCCATAACCTTCAGAACTGGATGCCAGAGCGTTCGGTTGATGACACTGATGTCATTCATTTACCAGCATATTGTCCTATTGAAACGCAATGGATTTAATTCATATATCACTATCTCCGACTGCAATAACGTTGGCCCACCCACGAACAAAATCCTGCTGCAGCTACTGAGCTGCAATACGGTGAAACTGAACTTTAACTAAATCCTTTTCACTGGAGAGGTGGTCACTAAGGGCGATGAAGCAGATGCAGGAAGCCCAGTTCTGGAATAATTTAACAAATCCGACTCAACTTTCACACTGACCAATACATTGTGGATTTATTGGCCAGTGTTAAAGTTGACTTAGGTTGGTTCAATTATTTGTGATGTGGCCGTGTTCTGGAAGGGCCAAGCAAGTGTGGATGTTAACATCGCTTCGATTGGTACTTACAGTAAATATATACTTGTAACTCTTTAAAACGGGAGGCTGATTGCTACCCTCGCTGTAAATCATTTGCTGGCTCCCCACGCTAGAAGGCTCTTTGAACAGATGTTGATGCACTTAAACTTATGGCGCTGTTTACAACATTATATATTCTACCAAGGGGAGCTGCCAAATTGGGTTCCCGCACAGTGCCTCTAACAGGAAAGCAAAAAAACATAAAGAGTGGATTCTTGTCCAAAATGGGCACCAAATCCGACAGTAAAATGCTAGTTAAAATGCTAAATTGCCATTCAATGTACTTTCATTTTAAAACTTCCAAAATAACCCCTCATTTAAAGTTTATATGGTTACTTGCTATTATTAATTTATGTGTTTTTTAGAGTACCAATACGACCTGTATATAAAAGCTTTACTTTGTTGACTGTAATGCTTACAGACCGTCCACAATGTCCTTCCTTGACGACGCTGTGGTCTAAGCCTTTTCAGTTATCCGGCAAGCTAGCATGCTACAGGAGATGTCAGCGCTTTCTGCTGAAACCCAGTCTCCTGGTGTGGGAAGTCAAGTCAGAATGCAGGAGCCAGGTTGGCAGAATGGGGTCACTATACATGGTCTACACTTTCACTTTCACGTACAATTTCTGTTCCTCTGCTTTGTGTATTGTTCTGAATGGTGTATGAATGATTAATAGTAATAGTCGGTATCGTGCTGGTCCTTTTGAGGCAGGAAGTCTGGACGATGTACTTCATGCTCACTACTTAATGAATGTTGGCATACAGGAGATTAGCTGGACTAGATTTCCTCTCTAATTTGTATCCCTGCGAAACAGTTCCTCCGGTACATAATGAAACATTGATTCTTTTTTTCTTTAAGCCTGTATGTTTTATCTGTGTGTTTAATTTCCAATTGTAGTTTGGGGATATGTTTTCTTCCTCAGGGAACGACAAGGATCATGATGGGAACATTAATTTCGTTTCATGTTCATCAGGACATGCATTTGAGTGTTGCCATGGTTACAAATTAAATCACAGTTTCTCACTAATGACACGTAACATAGCCATTTAGGGGTTAGCCGAAGAGAACGTGAATGTCACGGTGGTATAGATCGTGTGGAGCAATTACACATTGCATCGACGGTAATGCGCTTTAGCCAAAATATATCGTAACTATCCAATATCTGATAAACAGTTTATAATATCTTCTAAGTGGCCCCTTCACCAAGTAAGTAATCAATTTAATTATACCTGTGTCGGAGGGATTAAGCTAAAGCAGTTGTTTCCCTGGTAACCGGACGGATGCTCAATTTGAAACCCCTCTTCACACACAGACGAACCAACACCAGAGTATGTTAATTCGCCACCACACAAAGCCCAAACACAAAGCTAACTATGCTATTAGCAGCACACAAGCGGAGCAGCGCTCCATGTATTCGTTTTCCTCTATTCATACGTCGGGGATGTCACCAAAAGGGTGTAACCCTATATGTAGGAAGCGTGTCGGGACAGCATCACAGTCGAGCCGAGAGCCAATGTGCCTGAGCTGGTTTGTTCTCGTCTCGCAAACGGCAGGGGATCGTCTCTCACATAACAAGATGATTTATCTTCAACGTCATTATGGCAGGCCGTAGGGCCTGGCGAAGCGGCTCTATGGCTCCAACCAATGCCGTTCTCCTCGATGGCTCCGTCAGTCCCTGTCACATAGACGTTATTTGCCCAGTGTTCCCCCCGCACAGCTACTGTTGAGAACCAAGATGGCCGCTTGGTGAATGAAGGCCCATAGAGGGTGGAATCTTATGAACCCCAACTCCCTCACGCAGGCTCGCGGCTCACTTCAAAACACACACACACACCCTTCATACCATCAACTGACTGACCGGCCATCTGCACAGCGATGATAACACAGTCACCACAACAACTGTGACCGTGGTTGGTGACACGCTTCGGCGGCGGCAACCCACACACGCACACACATCAAGTACCATCATGTTCACCCAGTTGTCATGGTTGCCAGAGGAGGAGAGCGAGAATGAGAGAGGCAGACTTCTTCAGGGACTGTGTTTGCCACGGCTCACTGAAACACTATAGTATAGATGATGTCAAAGACAAACCAGCGGTGGACTCAGTATGTGGACTCAGGGCGCTGCGGAGCGGGTCGGAAAACCGCCTTCCAAATTTTGGAGGGCGGCCAGATAATTGTATGAGCGCACAAAAAAATGTGCTTAAAAAGTTTTTAGCGGACATGTATATTTTTGCAATTGAGTGCATTGTGTGCACGGGGAGGGGAACCGTGTTTTTCTCCTTGATATTTAGCTGATATCTTTTTCGGGGCTGAGAGGCAAAATGTTAGCGAGCTAACGGTGGATGTTGCCTCCATCGCCACAGAGCACATGGTGCTCACTGGCCCGCATCACACTCTGAGTGACATCTGTTTGCCACTGCAGCCCAGGCAAGCATGGCTTTCAGTCACATTCGCCAGCGGCGATCGGCCAAGCTCCACATACTGGAGTACTACTATACTATTACCAACCATGAGAGAAACCCCAGCTTACATCTCTTCCGGGACCGAACAGACAACAAATACGCTGCTCAAAGCTCAACATAGAAGATGGTACGCAGTGAATCAGATCAATGATCTTTCATGCCAGAGTATTTCCCTGATGTGTTTGACTATTTATAGCCGACATTCAGGGAAAGTCAAGCCTATATTGGGACATATCCCCCTCGTCAAGCTAAGTTGAACATATTGAACTCGTTTCTGGCAGAGAAACAAAGGCATGGCTACGACGTCTCAAGGTGAACCAGCGAACCGGCAGCCTGTCGCGTTGATGGCTGAATTTATGTGATTTTGTCGGGCCGTGAACAGCCCACGCTGAGCACGTCTGTGTGTGTAGCGGCGTGCGCTCCCTCATTACCGCCGGGTGATGCATCTGTCATTTAAGTTGGTCATGTAGGAAGTGTTCTCTCAGCATAACTCCTGGTTGATTACGAAATGATATACATGATATGATCTACAGCTCTGCTGACTGATCAAGCAGATTTTGTACGTGTCCAACTCCACTGGGAAATATAGACAGAAATGTCGGCCTTTGATTTGACGATATTTCAGACAAAGGGTATTTTTTATACAAAAATTCAAGATATGCAAAATGGGCAAACCGTGCATGCATGCTATACATCCAAATATATCCATCACATTTGACATTCTCCAATTTCAGATTCCAAATGGTAAATGAACCACTATGTGATCTGAACTGATTTAATCAACATTCAAAATTGGACGATCAAGCGCTTTCTCTTTGCACAAAGCTTAACATAATTGGATGTGTGTGTTGTTAGCATCACCGTGACTGGATCTCATTATTTAGTACCTTGATTTTTGTTTTAGCAATGAATGCACTGAATAATGAGGCTTGTTAATGATATTAACAATTAAATTACTACTCCTAATAGTAATAATAATAATAATAATAATAATAATAATAATAATAATAATAATAATAATAATAATAATAACATTTAGCCATTCAACAGACGCTTGTATCCAAAGTGACTTACAAGTGAGGAAGTTTGCAAAACACCAATAACAACCACAGCAACCGCAACACAAATACAATAACAACAATCGCAGTACGTATAATAAAATCACAGAAAACGTCCTCAGAGCCCGACAGACGCGTGTTATCGGCCACGGCCGCATACAGTCTTATCAGAAGTTCATTAGCAGACGGTCTGTCAGCAGAACAACGACACTAGGCCGGACGGGAGATTAGTCTGTCACTGACCAGCGATAAGATGCTCTGGTATCCAATACACAGGGGGGCCATGGACTCAGGTGACAGTAGACAGGTTAGCCCCCTGCTATTCCTCTTCCTCCTCCTGCTGATCTTCGTCCTCCTCCCCTCCCTCCCTATACATCTCTTCCTCATTCCCCTCCTTTTCCTTCTCCTGCTCCTCTCGCTCCTGCTCCTCTCGCTCCTGCTCCTCATGAGCCGTGCGCAAGGGCCGTGCTTACAAGTTTAAGGTCTTAGTGTCTCAGGTATCTTACGGTCGTGCTCTGGTTAGTCATTATTCATACTCTTTCTTAGCTCAGCTAGCTTTAGCTTACTGTAAAGATTTGAAAAAACTAAGGTGACTAAGGTGAAGGCCGTCGGAGACAGTACCGTAATAAGGCCGGCGCTATGATGGATAATATAATATAGAAAAATATAATATAACAGAATATAAAATAGAACCCTATAACATAGTATCAAATAACATCGTATCATATTGAATAATTTAATACAGTAAGATCCAATGGGGGGATTTACATTGAGCTCTCCCCAGCGATGAGGAGCAGTTGAGGCCAGGTTGCGCTGTAAGGCCCGGTAAAGGTTAAAGTGTGGAGACTACCTGCCATGTTCCATCATCCCACATCTCTGTTGCCACGGTGATGCAAAGTGATATGTGAAGCGGTTGACAGATGGCAGTTATCGTCCAGGGGAGTCCCAACAGAGAATACAGGGCTCTTATCGCTCTCTCCCACGCTCCTCTCCTCCTCCATCGCCAGACGCCCTTAATGTGACTCTGGACGAGACCGCTGGCACGCTCGCCCCCCCCCCTCCCCTCTCTGTCCTAATGTCTTTTCTGGGTACTTTCCCATTACTTAGCGTTATCTAATGGTGTATTGGATCAATAGTGTCTTGTTGGTGGACTGGATGGTGATATTTAGTCCGTTAATGTCCCTGGAATTCACAGACTTCTGTTTTCGACCTTGAGCGCTTTGATTCGATGAGGGTGCACTGGGGGTACTTGTGGTTCCTTCTAATACGTCGTGTTGTGGAAGTATTTGGTTGTGTTTCAGTTAGAAAAAGGGTCTGCCCTTGCTCTCAACATCCCCATGGTCCACATTTGTCCGGGCCCTTTGTCTCAGACTTGGCACAAATAGCAGTCCAGTAGATTCAGACGGCTGCCGAAACGCTCCTGACCTTTTCAGAGGGACTCGACTCTGAGCTTTTACTACCGTAAGTCTGTCTGCAACCTTGGCAATCGACAAGGAGGAGCGTGGAATCTGTCAGGGGAACGGGCGCTGTTCCTAAAATGCTGTTTATTTAATCTGTTAAATGTCTCCTCCTCTCCTTTTGCTTTGTTCTGCTCCGACCACATCTTGTCTGATTCATGTCTGGATATCGCGCGGCCAGGCCAGGTTGCTATGGCAGTGGTTAGGGGCTTCGACTCCCAACCCAAAGGTACTGGGTTCGAACCCCCCATATTCAACCTTAGCTTTTAACTTATGAAACGCGTTAATTGCTTTAAAAAGATATTAAAGGAATGAAGGTCTCAACCGACCCGTTGCTCCCTGTTGCTGCCGGCCATGAGTCTTACAGTGTCTCAATTTCATATTTAATAATGCTGCAGACAAAATTACCTAATTCAATGCTGTTTTAAAGGGATGATCACAGACTGTGTTTACACGTCTTAGTCACAGACTTCTTGGCCGTGGTTTTCCCCCCTGTAATAATATCTGCTAACACAGGGCTACTCTATGAGATACATAATTCTGTTTAATGTTTGTTTCAACCTCCTGGGCAAATGAAAGTGAAAAGAATTAGAGAGATGAACGTGGAGATTACAAACAAACCTGAACTAGCCGCGGGCTGGGGGCGGGGGGGGGGGGGACTGCTATTTCCCAGTTAGAAAGCTTTACTGCCAGCCAGAAGACTTCGGGTTTGAACCCCTATGCCCGCAGGCACCCTTGAGCAACATGCCCCCTAACCCCTATGACCTTAATCACAAAAAAAGAAACACTGTAAGTCGCTCCGGATAAAAAAACGTCTTCTCAAATGACTAAATAGCGAACAGAACGATGTTTTGATTACCGTTACGACGTGAGACATATTCCCGTTCAGTGGGGCCCCCGCTGCGTCCCTCGGGGGAAAACCCAGGTAAACAAAAAGCCGCCACGAACGCAGAGATTACAAACAGACCTAGACAAACCTGAGCTCCATGAGAACATCTGCTTAGCATTCATAGTGATGTGGAGTCTGGGTGGAGCGCGTGCCAGGCTAGGTGATGTTGGAGGTGTCCTCAGCGGAGATGCATAATGCACCGTGGCAGCGAGTGCGCTGGCGACGCGGCGGACCGCGCACCCTGGAGAACAGCTGGACGCGCTCGGCAGAAGAACCCTATAATGAACTGCTCCAGTGAGCGCCGTCTCCTAAGAGACAAATTGTATAGAGATTGTTTTTCTGTTTATCCCTCTTGGGATAAATTAATTTATTGTAAACGAATGCTGTTGCTTCATTGATTGCTTCAAAACACTGTAAGCCTTTTTTTAAATGATTATTAAAATATAGAAAATGGAACCCTGTACTTTATTCTAATTTTTTTATTACAGAGTATTCATTGTTATCCCGACAGCGGCCGCGTTGAGGCATATTTTGTTACAGCGCAAATATGAACCTCTGGTTGCAATCATCACAGGATTATGAATCCTGTTCATCGTCACAATTTTAGGGGAAAAAATGGAAACTCACTCACAGACGATCACACATTTTCCAATAAAATGAAGAATTGTCCAGAATGTACCAGACCGTACACCAAGCCACTGAAATCGTTTCCTTGCGTGGACTCGTATGCAGATTGAAATGGAGTGGTATCATTAAATGAACTGATGCGGTGTGTGATGTGAACTAATTTACCAGCTCTCCTTCCTCTCACTTGTTTCACATCTAAGGGCGGGGTGGGGGTGGGGTGGGGGCATCGTGATTGGTGGACAGACAGCGACTCCACTACAATATATTCTCTGACATTTTTTTCACTGTTCACTGATTTTGTGTGATAAAAGCGCATATAGTGATCTCCAATTGGTCTCCCGAGACAAACCTTATGTCGTTTAAATATCGTATTGAGAGCAGGATAGTCAAGTGGTCCCTGTGTTTGACTCCCGGCGAGTCCAGGGTTCGAACCCCAAGGCCACAGCATAAACTGTAGGCATCCTAGAGCGCGATGCCATAACCCCTACCTGCTCCTTAATGACATGTATCTGAATTCACTGTCAGTCGCTTTGGATAAAAGCGTCTCATAAATGACTAAATAGTAAAATAGTTGTAGTGATTTCCAAAGGGTGATGACTAACAGAGAAATAAAAGCAATGATTTGAGCTTCGTAGCGTTTGAATATTATAATATTCATGTCATGCAAGCGCCCGCTGGACTTCTAAACGCACCGCGTTAGACACAGCATGCTAGGCGTCTAGCGCTAGCTGTGGAGGAGACTGCTAAATAAGAGTGAAGATTGGAGAAGGATTAGAGAGGAGTTTACCAATTTGCATCACAGTCTATTAGCTCCTATTAGCTATCATTAGATAAGTGCTGCAGGATTTCAGCGGTAGAAGCAGAGAGCAGGTAACCAACCATGCACTAAACTACCCGGAAACCCTGACAAGGCCATGAGGAGCGTGTTTAGTATGCTTTTAAATTGTTTCGTTACCGTATCTCCTCCTCCTCCTCCTCCTCCTCCTCCTCCTCCTCCTCCTCCTCCTCCTCCATTACTACTTCCCTCTCCCTTCACTCCCCTCCTCCGCCAATACCACCTCCCTCCTCTCCTCCTACTCCATTGCCACCTCCCTCCCATCCTCCTCCTCCCTTACCACCTCCCTCCTCCACCATTACCACCTCCCTCCTCCTCCTCCTCCTCCTCCTCCTCCTCCTCCTCCTCCTCCATCATTACCACCTCCCTCACCCGGGGGCGGTGTTCCAACTCCGACCGGATCTCATAAAGTGGAGCGAAGTCCTCATTTGCTAAAATATTGGTAAACAGTCATGGGTGAGAGGAGGACTGCAGCCTACAGCGCTCCTTCCTCCTTCCTCCTTCCTCCTGTGCAGGCAATTAGTCAACAGCAGTTCCTTTTAATGGCTTCCCCCCGTAACCGTAATGGGGTGACGGTGTCGCTGCTAATTGGACTTTGATACGCTGAATAAATCTCAATACAAGGGGGGAAGATTACATGATAAAATGTGACGCATGCACCCAGGATCCTTTGAAACGCAACAGTTTGTGAAATCTGATACGAGGACGCCAAAACCAAAACTAAGACAAAGACCAAAACCAAAACAGACTCAACGGACACCATTTCCACTACACTTTTAACTACA
>JAOPJI010056514.1:0-13455 GCA_027122695.1 Merluccius productus
GTTGATGAAGAACGAAGGATGAATATATCTGAATGAACAGAATGGTTGAATAATAGAATGTTTGAAAAATGAATGAAAAATGAATGAATTATGACCTTGAAATTTGACCTTTGACCTCTAAACTCCTCTGAGGGCATAATTGCATCATAATTAACATCTGTGCAAAGTTAAAAGAAAATCTGTGTAAATCTAAAATTTCACTACATTATTATTTTAAACCGCAATATTTAAATTTGATAACTATAAGAACCTTGTATTTTTTTAGACCTGTTTTGCTATCACTTTACCTTCAAGTCCAAGTTGCCATGGATTTCACAAGGATATGTGTGTTTTTCCGATGACAGAGCTTTATTTCGTGGTGTTGCCATTGAGTGTCGCCAATTCCCTGTGTCAGGAAAACCTTGTTGGCGTGGGAATACGCACACTTCTCCGCAAATAATTATTTTATAAATACCACCGGTTTGATTACATCTCTTCTGTTCCTCAGTTCATGCTCAGCTGCTGATTATCTAATGGATAAGTCAACAACACTGAAAATATTTAAATAATAAGCCCATTGTTAACATTCATTCTACAAGTGACCCACACAAAGTGAGAGAAACCTCCATCTGCTGGATATCACACTTACTTATGCGTAAATTATGGATGAATATAACATTAGGTTTTTTGGCTCCCCCTGGTGGAGGAAAATCTTTTTTAATAAAATAACTTCAAAATTAAGATAGGAGAACTTGAAAATGGTTCAAATTATATGACATGAGACGTTGAATAATGCCCACCTTCAAAGTAAATCAGATAAAGTCTGTTGGAATACTTCAGTTAATTCGCCATTTATTAAAATGTTATTGTTACATGAAAAATGTTAACCCCATAGAAAAAGGAAAATATAAAAGTCTGCCGATATAATATTTACAGCCTTACACCCTCAAAGCATGTCAGGAAAAACTTCTTAAAAACCCTTATCAGGAAAAAAAAAAAAAATTGAAGAAACCTTTAGGTAGGCCAAGTCTTTGAGAGATCCCTTACCAGGACGACTGGGTGTGACAGACTAGTTATTGTTTGAATCTGTGATAGTCTGAAAGTCTTGTGCACAGTGTAGCTAATGTGGATGACACAATGTGTATCTGTGTACTGTCTCTTCTTCAGAAGTCATTCTTCCAGAGGCCAGATGATGAAGGGCAGCGACTGTTTCTGTTGAGCTGTCCAGAAGTAGACTCCCAAAGGAAATTGCTGTAGAGAAGATCAACAACAGAGAAATGTTTTACAATAAGACCAAATATGCATTTAGTCCCTTTCATAAGAAGCAAGATCAAATGTTATAAGTATCTACTTACATAATCATTAAAGCCTTGTGGAGCTGCACTGCCTGCCCCTTATCTGTTTTTCTTCAGTCCATATGATTCTGTGTATTATGAGATGGCATCAGAAGTTCTGCAGAACTCCTATGGGTTAGGGTTAGGGTTAGGGTTAACCCTCTCTCCTATGTGATGGTTGGTCATGTGGCCATCTGGATTGACAGCTAACAGGAAGCATCTTTGTTGAGTTGAGGACAGCAGGACAGCAGAAGACTCTCAGAGTAGTTTGCTGTAAAGATGAGAGGGGTAAATGTTATGATAAAATATTCATTAAATCACTTGTAGAACAGACAAGTTCAAATGTTTGCGTAAAAAAGCATTAAATATAATCTACTTACGTTTTTGAAGCAGAGAGTTGCAGTGTCTTTTACTGCCTTGAGTTGACCTCTCCGTGGTACTGAAGACTCAGTCTGGCACAGATCAAGTGAGAAAAAATCAGAAGCAATTGATCATTTCACATTGTGAGTGTCACTGATGGTTTGAGGTACAGGTACATTAGATAAAGAAAGTTTACTTACAAAATGCTGTGTTCCAGCTCAAGATGACCCCCCGGGTTGATTGCCACTAGATTTTCCTGTTGCCCCAGTCTCGCCATGTTTCCTCGATGCAGATCCATCACAACCGCCTCTCAGCCTGAAACCAAACCCAAATGTGCATTCTATGTTACTTACAATGAATACTGCAGACGGTAACAACAACCAAATCAGTATAAACATGAAGAGGATAATATAAAAAATATGTAGTCACATACTTGGCACTGTTCCAGAGAACTATGAAGGGCTATGCAGACATCTGTGGTTGGTCTCTCTGCCTTGAGTAGATGTCTGTCAGGTCTGCTGTGAAGCCCAATGTTGGTGTTTCTGGAACTCTGGTGTAACTTCTGAGCTGAGGGGCCTCCCGAGTGACAAGTGTGGGGCACTTATGTAGACAAATATACAGACAAAAAATAAACTTATTAAATAGCAGTAATGTAGAATGCAGCAGGAGCAATAATGAATCATTACAACTTCCCGCAATTACTGATAATGATCAAAGTTATGCCTTAGTTAACAGCACTTACTTGTAGTTTCCTGTCCCCTTCTCAGGACTCCCATTATATTTTAATGTATTTTATATGTATATATATTGGGAGAATAGTTTATTCACAAAAAAAGGGTCAACCATTTTTCACTATGTAGTAGTTGGATTATTTAAGCTTTGCCACCCACAATACAATTGCATATTTAGTCATTGGTTGCAAATGAGGCTGGTTGGATATTGGTTGAATGAAGTTTAGGGGAAGAAGTATTAGTGAGAAGAAGCGATTTTAAATGTTGCATATTTTCTTGAGTGAGATTGTCCCTCCATCCCACCTTCCCTCCCAGCCTGTAAAAGGCTGGAACAGCCGAAGCAGATTTTACAGCTTGGCTGACAAGGACAATCCCACCCACAAATGAATTTGAGTATTTTTTCTGTATTAAGTTTTGTTCAAGTAATATGTTATGTTATGTTAAGTAATGAGTCAATTTAAGTAATGAGTCAATTTACAATCATCAATGCATTACACAATACTTAGTTATGTTAAACCTTTTACATTTCCAATAAATCTGAGGTAATCGTACAGTACACAGGATTGTGGTAACTGTAGTAAGTTTGGAGCAAGCCAGAATGCAGACAGCACTGTGGTCGAGAGATGTAAATGTGGTCCAAGAGTGTATTTTTGTCGGTGGTAGCGGCTGTGATAAGTTGCTCGTAACCTTTTGACTGAAACAGTTCAAAGATCGGCTTGCTTGCGCTGGACAACAGATTTTCATTAAAATCTCCGCAGACTATGATCGGATGATGATCCATAATTTCTAGCAAATCCAAGAGGCTTTGCAAGTTGGAAATGAATGAGCGCATGCTGTAGGTTGGAGGCTTGTAAACAGCAGCAATCAGCGCATTGAATGGAGCTTCAAGCTTGACAACTGTAAACTCAATGTCAGTAGCGTTGTATACGTACTGCTTTTCACGGACTTGTATATGGTCTTTTACATAGATAGCGACTCCGCCACCATTTTTGCGAACCATGTCAGGGCAGTTTGTGTACGAGACATTTCGGTTGCGATTGAACATCTTGTACCCGTCTAAATGCAGACTTTGGGCGACAAATTATCCTTGTAAGTGAGTTTCTGTTAGACAGAGGACGTCTGCAAGGTGAAGTTCATGGTGACTTTTGATATCAGCAATGTGAGACGGAAGTCCTTCTGTGTTGTGGTGGATGACGGTGAGAATATCTGGCCTGTTTAATGTCGCTGTGACATTCAGTAGAGGCATTAAATGCTCAAAAGAAGCTTCTGCCATGGCTGCAAGACCTATCTTGACTTGTGGATTGGCATATATTTTTGTCTCATCAAAATAGAATATATAGTCCACTGAGGGAAGTAACTCTGCTGAGAGCAACATAGGCCATGCCTGGCTCAAAGATGTTTTTTAGTGAGACTACGGCGGAGGACCTTGTCATGCCTTGAACCTTGTGTATTGTACAAGCAAACGCAAGTTTTAAAGGAAACTGCCTGCGAACCACTCCCTTTTGCTTCAGTAGTTTTTCTTCATCTCTATCAATGTACACAATATTATCAGCTGCACTGATATTGCTGGGATTTCTTGCCACTTCGAGTTCTAGACCAAGTTTTTTGACGTGTGAAGCACTACCCTCATCACTGGTCACTATTTTTGCTATACATGCAAATGTTCCATTGCAGAGACCAGACTGCACGTCGATATTTCTTGTAAGCATGACACGAGCGCCTAAAGCAACTTTAATTGAGTCAGGTAACCCTTTATTGTCCGCTTTAAAAGGTGTGGCTTCTCTCGCCATTCTACCAGTTCTGGGATCTTTTCGATAGTCGTCTGCATCTATCTTTATGATGTCCGAGTGAAACAACTCTAGTGATGTCAAATTATGTGCATCAACCTGTTTATTTGTAGCAAAGACGTGAAGTATGTCTTTTGGACAGTGTGCCGGATAAGTGACAGCTTTTGAAAGCAAAGCTTTGTCTTGCTCAGATAATGCTTCTTCCTTCTCTTTAACGCGGATGCGGTTCAGCATCTCAGCAAATGGGACGTCGTCTTTCTGACGCATGATCTCAGTCAACGTGATAATCTGAAATTGGTCACGCCAGAGGTCGATCTGAGTCGGATCATAGACGCACAACGGTTTAGACTGTCGAACAGGAGGGAGCTGATTGAAATCACCCACGGCGAGGACACACATCCCACCAAAAGGTCTGTGATTTCCTTTGATTTGTTTCAATCTGGCATCGACATAGGCAAAGAGAGACTTTGAAACCATACTGATTTCATCAATTATGAGTATTTCTGCATTTGAAAGCTCTGCCCTGACTTCATCTAGTTTATTACCAAGGCCAATGAACGGAGGCTTTAAACTTCTCGGCAGCTTTAGGAGACAATGCAATGTTGTGCCTGAAATGTTGAAAGCGGCGGTGCCAGTAAACGCGGTTAACAGGACGGTAGGTTTTGACATGTCCGATTCCTCTGCATTACGAGGAAGCCTAGACAATATTTTGGATGCTTCTGCGTGGATGCATTTGATAAGATGAGACTTGCCTGTTCCAGCACCACCGTTAATGAAATAGAAGAACGGTTCCACATTTAAACCACAGACGCGTTTTATGCTCCAGTCTCTGATGGCGTAGAAAACGGACGCTTGCTTTTGGTTTAAATTTTGATACATTTGCCGCAACATTGCGGGATCTATCTCAGGGGCTTCTCTCATGATGGCAACTTCTGGTCTGTTTTCTGACCTCAGATTATAGTCTGGCACGTTCTCTTGCACGTTATCCTCATCAGCTGGTCTTGCTTCAAGTTCCTCAATGCATTCTAACCTTTGTAGTTCACATTCGGGAGCCAGATTACACCATTCGTTTATTATAACAACATTCTGTTCAAACTCTGCGATGGCACTATCAATGTCTTCCCTGTGTTTTTCATATTTTTCTCGGTTTCGTTTCACGACATAACACACCATCTCATGGCGCTCTGTACCTGGTATCAAAACTCTGGCATGGTCGTGGAAGGACTGGTAGGTGGGGTAGTGTCTGGTTTTTAGCTCTGTCTCTGAGCGATACGGGACGTAAAGCTTAAGCAATGTGCCGTGAAATTCCTCAGGATTTTTCTCCTGTGAGAAACAACGATATTTAATAACAGCGGGTTTACCTTTTGTTCTTCTCTGAACAAATCCCATCTCATTCAGTAGGGGCAGTACGTTGGGACCTTTTGCCTGTTTGCCATAGACAATTCTACAAGTGGAGACAAAATCGGCCAAGCAAATTGCCGCAAAGTCCGGAGTTTCTGGTCTGCATTGGTACTTGTCAGGTAATCCGTTCATCCACAAATGAACAGAGTCTGGTGTTCTGTTCTCTAGGAAGGACATGGGGTAACTCATTTTTAGCGCGTTGCCATCAGTCTGTACAAATATGACCGTGCGTGAACATTGTTTCATGCGTAGACCACATGCACGGGCCACACACTCTTGTGCACTGACCTCTCTTTTCTTAGAGTAAGCCTGCATAACGAGTTTCATCTCATCCGACTCATTAACATTTTCATGACTTGAATTTTCAATCATTGATTTGAGGTATTCACTTAAACCGTGTTCAGCTTTGCTGATGTAGCTGCAGATGTACATGATACAGGAGTAAGGGTTGAGAATGAACTGTATATCTAAATTAGCATCCCAGGCTTCAAGGAGGGCAGGATTGTATCCATTCACCCAAGAGTCTTTTGGATCACGCTTTAGAACCACCTCACTTGCTTTGGCTTTAATGCACAGGCATTCTATGTATTCCTCAACCGTCAAATCACATGACGCCAACATCTGGTCTAAAGTCAGAGACGCGCTCTCAGGTACATCGTTTAACCGGTTTAGTGCGTTGAGCTTTCTTATTGCCACCAACTCTCTCTCATCTTCATCTTCCAATACTTTAGATCTTAATATCATGGTTTCTGGGGCTGGGATTTTAGGAAATCCAAAACGGCAGTTGGCATTGGAATATTTAACACATGTCTTTGAATGTGTTTTGCTGTGCATCTGAACTTCTGTAACTTTTTTGTGCAGTTCAGGTTGTGTGTTTGGATCAGGCAACTGAGCTGTGATGTATTTGGAAATGAAATCACAAACCGTCTGATCAGAGTCTACTTCAAACTCAGGAGCTCCTTCTCCCCATACGAGACATTGTATGTGTGGGCTTCCGCGGTGCTGAAATTCCAATCTCGAAAACCAGTCCACCACTTTACCGATGGGTTGAGCGGGTGACAGTATCAAATCTCTGAACAGAGCCTCAACACGTTTGTCAAAAAGTCGCATAGAGGTCACCGGGTTTGATCTTAAGATGGACGCTTTCGCCTGCCAATCGAGTGCATCAAAATTCACTTGTTCGCCTTGTTGAGCTTTAATGGCTGTAATAACCTCTTTCCAGCGCATTTCAGCAGCAGAAAATGTAAGAAAGAACGTTGGCGTACCGATTTGGCGAATAATAGCAAATAAATCTTTGGTCGTCTTCTCCTAAAACGCGGGGGAGCCTCTGAGTGGTGTCATGAATCGGATTGCATCTTTGTTACGCACAAGTTTTTCAACCTCATGCTTGTTCTGCAACATTGCATTGGTTATTTCGCGACCATCTCGTGTAAAAGGTTTTGCTTTACGCAGCTGTATTGACATGCTACAAGTGGCCTGATATATCTCGGATACAAATTGAGCGAAGAAGAGGTAGTTTGTATCCCTAGCAAAACGGTCGTCCACACAGCAAAGTCTAGTTTTGAAATAACTGCAGGGTGTTAATTTTTTGTGACGGTTTTCGTCTAGAGTGTTTTTACCAGTGGGAAACTGAACGGGAAAAGCCATTGCCTCTAGGTTAGGAGTTTTGAAAAAGCTTACTGGTTTGTTTCCCTCAGCGGGTGCAACCGAGTAGATTCCCTCACTAAAACTTAATATTTCATCTGTCAAATCGGTTGGTTGTAGACATGACTCAAGAGCAACGGCGCCATTAGGTTTGTCACTCTCGGGTTCAATATTTTCAGACTGCTGCTGTGGTTGCTGACCATCAGACAACTGACTGTTTGTATCCTGTTCATCGTTCTCAGAATCCATTTCTGCCTCAAAGACTGCATCGTTCTCAAAGCTGTCAATTTCCATCATATCTTCAACATTATAGTCCGTATCATCCATGTTTTCCTCATCCGAGTCATTTGCTTCCTCATCAATTAATGGGTCACATAGCTCTGCCTCATCTCGGATTGTTATGTCAGTGTACTGCGGATGGACCTCTTTTAGTTTAAGCAAAGCCCTCACTAGTTTAGTCCATGTTACAGTTTGAAACAACTGATGTCCGGTATAGCACAATTTCCTCTTAAGCTTTACTCTCATCAGCTGCGATTCACTTCTCAGTCTTGGTAATGCATTTACCGTTTCTTGAACTTCTGATGGGACGCAGACCAAATTACCGCAAATTTGGCGTTGGGCACCCTTGGGGAGGGGGATAATTTTGGCGAATGTTATGCATTTGGAAATTAGATGCCTCTCCAAAATGTTCAAATCACAAAGTTCAGTGGGAATATCTGCTAGCTCTAGATTATTAGACATCGCAAGCGGTGGCATAATTCCAGTTTTAAGGTGCTCATGGCAAGTGTGACAGATCCACTCTTTTTTTCTTTCAGCTGGTACTGTGCATTGTTGAGCATTTTGACACTCATCAGTACAAACATGAACATACTTTCCTGTCAGGCAGGTTTGAGCAACAAGTGGATTTGTATTGTACTTTGATCTATTGCAACATTTCACTTGATTTGGAAACAATGCTCGGTGGCAAACCGTGCACGCATATGTTGGTCCTTTTTTGATATTGGATCGAAACACTTCTATAGCATCTTGCATCTGCATGTCTTCCATCGCATATCTAATGAGACTGTCATCCATAGAATCTCCAATAGGACTGTCATCTCTTTGGTTTTGCCTTCTTTGCATGCGTCTGTATTTTTGTCTTATATTAATCGCACAATTCATGCGATGAGTCATTCCAAATGCACGATTGCTTTGGTATTTGTTTTTCATTTGTTGTCTCATTATTTGATTCTGTTTGGATCTGAACGCAGGGTCGTTTGCATAACGATTGGTCATGTAAGACTTTTGGGTTTGTCTAAAACGAGCATTTAACTTATAGCGGTTGGTTATATACGACCTTCGCTCATGCTTAAAGCTTTCGCTTTGCCTGTAACGATTCGTTATATATGATATCCGCTTCTGCTTAAAGCTTTCGCTTTGCCTGTAACGGTTGGTTATATATGACCTCTGCTTCTGCTTAAAGCTTTCACTTTGCCTATAACGGTTGGTTATATATGACCTCCACTTCTGCTTAAAGCTTTCACTTTGCCTGTAACGATTCGTTATATAAAGCTTCTGCCTCTGCCGAAAGTCGGAGTCTTCTTGATAGCGAGAAGTTATTTTTTGCATTTTGCGTTTTCGGTAACACTCGTGATCATGGGAGTTGTTCTGTTTCCCTTTAGCATACCTTTCTCTCTCTTTTCTTTTTTTTTTTGTTTGGCGAGATTCAACATTTTTGACATTGGTTGCTTTTGCCTTCTCCAAAGCCTTAGCTCTTCTTTTATACTTTAACCTAGCGTGTTTGGGGAGTTTAGATAGATTTGGTATAGCTCTGTGGTTATTTTCTGGATTACCTACTGTATAACATTCTGTTCCTGCAATGCTATGCACATGTATTAATTCATTTGAATCTGATGTAATGTCTGCACAGGGGGTATAGGCTGTGTCTGTGCATGATGGCAACAAAATCTCAGTTTGAGGCTTACACTGGAACTAGTGATAACTTCCTGCTGCCTCATGTGTGAAACATCTGCATTTGCATCTACATGAGCCACATCTTGATCTACAGAGGTTTCATCTACACTTTGAAAAAGCACAGACATTCCATCTGTTCGAATGTCAACACAGGGTGTGGACTGTGTAACTGAGCATGATGGCAAAGACATTTCAATGTCAGGCTGTGTAACACTGACCTTAGTGTTATCGATATGCCCCCTCGTGTGTGAAACAGCAGTGTCTGCATTAGAGTTTACATGAACAACATTTTTATTCACAGAGGCTTCATCTACACTCTGAAAAAGCACAGGGATTAGTTCATATTGGGCCTCTGGGCTGGTGCCTAACATGGTAAAGATTGTGCAATGTTTTGTTTGCAGATCTCTTAAATGCTTGAAAGTTAACATGACAGCTGTGCCAGTACCGTCTGGGCCAGTGGGATGGCCATTCGGTCGTCTTGTGTGTGGGTCAAAAAAGCCATACCTTGCTTGCAGGTCTCGGAAAACAGCAACGAAGACATTGCTCATCACCAACAGAGCGGAGTTCACTCCAGATGACAAGCACTCGAGTCTGGCTGCAAGGTTGATGAATGGGCCTTCTGCAGGAGAAGATGTAAACGTTCCATACATTGAGTCACATTTCGTCATTATGTGTTGCAGTCTGTAGCCAAGTACAACCTCAGGAAGTTCATCTCTATTCAAATGTCCATCAACTATCCTTTCATCGTCAATGAACTGTTTCACTGTTTTTCCATACATTGTATAGCCACCATCTAAAACAAGATCAAGGTCTGCGCTTTTAAGGTGACTTAATTCGTGCAGAAACGCTAAAAATGTAGCAGCGTTACACGAGCAATGACTGTTGGCATCATGATATGTAGGATGATTCTGGCTGCGGGATGCTAACACACATGTCACATTAGCATTAGAAGGCTCAGAAACATTTACCTCTCTGTTGCTGTAAGGATCAGAATGTTCCACAGGTTCAGCTTGTTTTGAGGATAGATACTCACTTATCTTCAGCCAGCGTACTTTTGAAGCTTGAGATTTCTTACCTTTTCTTGGCATGGTCTCTGATTTCACATTAAAGCTTGGGGTACCCAAGCTTCAATGTGAAATGTGTCAGCTTTGCTTTTCAAAGGTTCTCAAAAGGTATGAGAAATGTTTGCTTATCAAAGGTTCTCAAAAGGTTTGAGAAATGTTTGCTTGTCAAAGGTTTTTTATGAAAAGGTTTTTATCTCAAAAGGTTATTGTCTGGAAGGGTTATTGTCTGGAAGGGTTTTTTTCTTCAAGGTTTTTTATGAGGAACTTGACTAGTCTCAGACTCAGTCAGAGGGTGAATAAAAGAAGAGAGAGATCTGGACATTGATACAAGGGTAGAGAGAGCAAGCACGCTTTGGGGAGGTAGAGCTGAATGTCCCCGGGAATACTGACTAGTACTTCTAAGTCAGAGCGTGACACAGGGAGAGAGAAGACAGATTTAGCAGAGAGTACAGACAGAGCAGAAAGCGACCGCTTGTCCAGACTGTGAATCTGCAACAAGAAGCGGTCAAAAGGGTTAGGGGTTGAGATGGGAGAATCAGGGTACAAGACCAGGCGTCTGGAAAACAGAGAGTGGAAAACAATTATTAATTTGAAATACATTCTTCCTAGCAATTGCATAAATAGTTGCCTAAAATCATGCAGGGCTGGCCATAATAGATCAAATATTCTATATTGATTTGTTTTAAACATTTGCTTAAACTACAATACAATTTGTCAGCAAATTATTTTTATTTCATAAGCAGTAATTAACAGTGTTTTCCCTACGTTAAGGAGCGGTGCTGCGCCACTGTTAAACAGCATTTAGTTAATGAATAGAGCAGGTGGGTCCCACCACGTAAACTGCTGAATAACAGGTGTTGGACTGAATACCTAGTAGGCCTATATGGCTGCCTATCATCCAATTTGCTCTCTGTTTTTCTGTGTTTTTCTGACAGCAGGGAGCGTATGTGAGAGAGACCCACATATCTGCAGACATACAGCCCGCTGCCAGCGACTTAACTCATGACACTCTTATCAAAAAGATGTTTCATGAAGTACAAGTACAAATCAAGTGTGAATTGGTCCTGCTTTTCACTGTGGCAGGATTTCTTGGTAACTTCCTACTATCAGCGCTGTCATTGCACTGCCAGCTCCTCTAGCAGTAGTGGACAGGTGGTGGGACACTGAAGCAGTGATGCAGACATCATGCTTTGTTTGTGTATTATCTATCTCCACTCCGCTCAATGCTTCTGCATTTGATTTAAACAGTTACGCAACATAGTGAGTGACGAAATAAAAAATAAAAATAAAACATATAGAGTGGCGCATTAATAATGAAACTTTCATAATGCAGTCCGTATTTTGTCCATAGAGGAGCTTAGGTAAATAATAGCCTGGGGGCAAAACACCCTTTTTGGGAAAAGAGAAATGGATGGTTGTAAAAGGATTGTTCACTAGAAATAATATATAGGACCTTCAAGGATCACAATCTGGGTGGACAACCTGGTGAGCTACCTACTGGAAAGCTTCAGGGGTAACATTTGTATCTTGTAGATTCCACCATGAAACGTTGCCAGTTGATTACTGACAGAACAATTATTTGTTGTCGTTTTTTCAGAAAAGTTTGAATAAATATGCACATTTGAAATATCTAACTAATTATGTGTATATTTGCATCTCTTTAAAAATCCATTATCTGGAAGTTGGGTAAAGCCAGAGTTCAAATTTATATTATTTCGTTTTTACAACATGTCCAAAGTCATTACAGAACAGATTTTGGATACAGCCTTTTTTTAATATATAAATAGAGAAACAAATACAGGTCATAAAAATGCATTTTGATCATGTTTTTAAGAAGAAAATGTTTCATAAATAAGACTATGAACAACATATGTGCAAATCCTTCTGTAATAACCTTTGGTATAGTGCTAAGAATGATTATTGAAAGTTTAGTTGGATATCACAACAAGCTATTTGCTTCAGTGGTGTTCACAGTAACAATGAAAGGGATGCCTCTCCTATGATGGACAGACAGACAATGGGAGTCAGGCCATTATGTCAACATTGTTTTATTTTCAGTTTTCTTTCAGTAATCCTTCTTACTCTGATTTATGAGACATTCTCTTCTTAAAAACACAAAAATAGATTTTAAGACCAAATTCTTCTCCTTGTTCGTTTCTAAAAGGAGATTTTAAAAAAAGATGTTAGACATGTCTTAACTCCTCATTCTGTGAGTATGTGTGTACAGCTAGCAACATGACACACACACTACAACTATCTGCTAGCCAAAGTTATTTCAAAAATACCCTGTATATAGGCCTGTAAACAAACCAAACCAATTACTGAAATTATTGTATACATGAGAACAGTTAAACGTCACAAGCAATATGCTAATGAGTCCCAGAACGTTCACGCCCTCTTTTAGGTGAAGGAAGTAGGCACTGTGCTATTGGCTCGGTGCATAGAAATAAACACTTTTTACACTTTAACACTATTTCTATGGGCTCGGTGCACGACAATGGCGTTTGTTTACTTCCTGATTCGAGTGTGGGGGCGAGTACTTCCGGTCGACGACTTCCGGATTTAGTAGCGGTTGAAGGGACAATTTGTGTGTTGTGACAAGTTGTAACGACAAGTGACAGAACAGTAGTCTACTTCAATGAGCAAGCACCATGCCTAAAAGCTGCTGTGTTGTATTTTGCAATGCTAACAACAAAAAAAATAAAGATTTGCGATTTAGTATGCTGCCACAAAAAGAAAGGGAAGGGGAAAGAAGGGGTTTGTGGCTCCAGGCAATCCGAAGAGAGAATCCCGATGGGAAGCTGTGGGACCCGGCATCTAAATTTGTTTACGTCTGCGGCAAACACTTTGTTACAGGTTAGTAGTTAGTAGTAGCCAGCTTTGTTACAGTTAGTAGCAGGTTAGTCAGTCAGTCATGCTAGCTAAAGTCAGTTGATGTTCAATGTTAAAGACGTCTAATCTAATAATGAAGGAATAAATGAAACTTTGCGAACTACTTGGAGCTGTGATTACGTTATAGTTCAGGTTGCACTCTGCATGTTAAATGCGCTATAAACATAAAAGTGACTTGAATGAAAATAGATGGTTTTGGTGCCCTCATCTTCATTCATTCATTCATTCATCAGCAAAACACGATTTAGCCTAGTTGTGCATGATTATTTAATTGCAGTCCACTATGAACGGATCTATTTCAGTTTCAGCT
>JAOPJI010056542.1:0-13441 GCA_027122695.1 Merluccius productus
AACCAATTTTATATTTTCACAATGTATGAGATGTTATTTAATATTTAAACATTACTTATACAAATAACAGTGTAATTCATTGCCAAAAAATAGAAAATTACGCACCAGCGCTGTTCCACTGTATTGTGAAAAAATACAATCAAAATATGGGAGGTGTCGATCTATTTGGTATGCTTATGGAACTATATCGATTAGACCACAAATCTAAAAAGTGGTATGAAAGGATACTTTATTGGGCTATGAATCTGTGTATTCTGAACGAATAGCTAGTTTATAAACGTCAATGTGCGCTACACAAGTTCCCCAAAAAAGATATTCTACACCTACAAGATTTTTCTTTAGCTGTGAGTCGCCATTTGCTAAACGTAAAACGATTGGTAAATGTTCCAAAAAAAGGGGAAGACCATCCTTAGCTGCAACGCTTAACCCGTGCGTATCAAGCGTAAGTCGATCGTACAATTTTCCTAAACAACAAGTTCATGAGGATATACGTTACGACCAAATATCACATTTTCCTGACTGCACTACCTCAAAAATTAAGTGCAAGTTATGTAAATTACACTCCAAATAATGTGTATCAAATGCAAGGTACATTATGTTTCAATAATAACAGAAACTGTTTTACAGATTACCATAAACCATCATAAGTACGTAACTATTAACTTATAAATATACATAATAACTATAAATTTACTAGATAAACACAAATAGATTACATCGACTACTTTCTCCACGCTGAAACTACTTCTTTTCATGCTACCAGAGTATGATAATAATTAATTACGGAGGTACAATTCTTTAACCTTTTATATAGAACTATCAATATATAGAAATAACAAAGTATTTTATAAATATTGGAACTCGCGAAGTATTTATATACTCGTAAAACCTCAATTCTTAGCACTGTGAGGAAGTACCGAACCTTTGTTCCACCGGAGTTTTTGCCACTCAAAAGTCGAGAAATGTATTCCTGTTTATTTGGTTTCTATAAACAGTTTGCTCTCGTTTCATACGTTCCGAAAAAGAGCAAAGCTGTAGTGCTACAGTCATCAGAACATCGCACTCGCAGTGTAAGCACAAACATTAAAGCCAAACCAGCCATGATCCTAGACTATAATATCAAAAAATGTGGGGTTGATACAATGGATCAATGTGTTTCGACTTACTCTTGTAAAAAGGAAGTGCAGTCGTTGGCCTTATGCAGTATTCACCAAATTCTTGATGTAGCTGCATTCAATGCTTTTGTTGTTTTTAACTAAAAAATCCAATGTTTTTTAAAAACGAAATGTCAATGCAAAGACAAAACTATTTGTTAGGCGTTTCAATGACACGCTTAAAGCAACATCAAGAGAGAAGAGTCAATAATTCAACAATATCCCACCAGTCAGCTGTAAAACGATCGTTGGAAGCTATCGGATATACTTTTGATGATATTTCCGTCTTTCCAAATGAAACACCAGAATCAATTGTGAGGAAACGTTGCACCTTTTGCTCAATAAACCTCAATAGAAGGAGCAAGCAGCACTGTACTAGATGTTATAAATATGTTTGTAATGAACACTCTACAAAAAATATAGTATGCTTTAGATGTAACCTACAACAGCCTTAAATCTTCTCTAAATATGTGCATTTATTTGTTCTTGTGTTGTTCTATGGCTTTAATTTAAATAAATCAGAATAAAATTTAATTCGTTCGGCGTCAAATATAATCCATTGGGCTTCTGGATCCCAAGGTTAGGCTTTACGTAAGTGTTCAAAGGTTAGGCTTTAAGGGTTAAGTCAGGTACTCCAATACGGCATTTCGGTTATGTAAATGAGCGATTCTTTAAACTTTCATTCTTAAAAAAATCGTTTTGAGTATCTAAATACTAAATAAGTTATAGTCATTTAACAATTAAAAAAACTTATAACACAATCACAATAGAAATTAGATAACACAAATTTCAACTCATATAATTGTAACAAAAAAGTGATTTGTTTACTTTCAATGTTTATTTGTTTTACAGCATTAATATAATGCAAGAAATAGGCAAAATTAATTTAATCATTTAATCCCCGCGCATGCACCTTTGTTGTGCAAATAGACACGTTCGTGAAGAAGTTTACATAGTTGACCAAGTACAACGAAATGCACGAATTCTACTTTGATAACTTTTTTTACCTCTGTGAAACTGTTGGAATATTTGGCCAGTGTAAATATTAAAGCAACTGGCACTATAAGAAATAATAGAACGATGAAATGTCCTTGCACCGATGGTAAATTTTTCAAAATTAAACCACGAGGAACTTATGAAAGTTTTGTGTCCAACGGTGTAACTCTTGTGAAATGGAACGAAACAAAAACTGTGATAGTGGGAACTAATTTTGATAAATTAGAACCTCCAACAAATTCAAAAAGATATTCCAAAGGAATGAAACAACACGTATATATTCAAACTCCACACATTATACGCAGCTATAACAAATATATGGGAGGTGTTGACCAGCTTGATAGTGCTATTTCGTGCTATAGAATATCTATAAGTAGTAAGAAATGGTACTGAAATATTTTCTGCAATTATATTGATATGGCTGTTTCAAACGCGTTCAAGATATTCAAATTACTACATCCAGACACATCAGATTATCTATCGTTCCGAAGAAGGTTAGTATCAAAAATGTTAAAGCCTAAAATTGAAGGACTCAAAAATCGTTTGTCTTCCGTATCTTTTCAGACGATAAAAAAAACAATGTCTTGACAAAGTCATTAAACGCCACCCAGATCGAAAAAGAATTCGTTGCAAAATTTGCCAGTAAAATACAATATTCTGCTGCCGAGGATGTAATTTACCATGTCATCCTTCGTGTTTTGAGAAACTACATTAAAAACTGATGTTATATGATATTTTATCGGTTTTATTGTGATTTAAAAAAAGAAATGATTTTCTGGCTTCGCGTAACAGTTGACCTAATCTCTTAATCCTTATTGTAGCCGCGGATTTTATGTTGCGTTAACGCAACACAGAAATAGCTGCCTTTTACTATTGACATTTGTCTAATATTGTATCTATGTTTAAAATATATAATTATAATATATTACATGAAATCTCAGATTTAAATACTTAAAGCAAATGGTACATCGTCTATATAGGTTAATCTAAAAAGATATGAATTACTGTAATTTGTATCCCGAGTCGTTCTCGGGAGGAAAATTGTTAAAACTTTAGAAATTTATTATTTATGCGAACTAGAGTTGCTCAAAATTCTTTTTGTAAATGAAATTCTTTGATGTAATTATCGGAGAGGTATCGCAATCCGAATAGGGAGACTTTTTGGAGTCATCTACTACCATATAGCCTTCAGAGGGAATAAATTTATAAAACTCAATATTGGTTAATAGAAATCGACACTATTTTACGATGCCTAAAGATTTCTACACTTCAAAAGATAAATGTATCGTTTGTCATCTACTCCAAAATCTGGAAGATGTCCTTCGCATAATATAATTGATATGAAAATTGAGGAGGGGAAGCAAGCTAATTTTTTGGACACGCAAACACCCGTTCTTTCAATCGTTTTATTAAATGTGAAATGTTGGATGATATAATTTTGTTCACTAATTGCAAAGGATATTTAAAATTTGGCGAAAATTGGAGACCTATTGATCTCACTGAATTGAATGCCTTCATAGGAGTATTACTCTTTCAGATACCTACAAATCAATCAAGGAGAATACATATATACACAGTGTTTCAAGTTCAAGATGCAACTATGTCAGACAAAATGCAATCTGCGCGCGCGCGCACGATGTCCGATCAAGCTGCAAACTAACTTAACTACATTCGAATTATTAGAACCAATCCAACAAAATGAAGTACAAAGAAAATATAATTCAACAGATGATAGAAACCGCGAAATAATTTTGAATGTGGCTCTTGGTCATTTTATAATTGATATTTGATCCAATAATTACTAAGGCTCAGAAATCAAAAAAAGAAATCGCAAAAGATGTTGGATTACACACATCCATTGTAGGGAAAATACTTAAATTACACAACTCAACGGGTATTTTAATAAAAAAGGCAACGGGTGGGAACCGACGCCAAACATTTTTGATACTCACAAACAATTTTTAAAGGAGGTCATTTATAATTATTTCTATGTGACACTTAATTTATTGAGAGAGGAACTGAAATCAAAATTTTACGTTTGTGTTAACGAGGAAAACTATCGCTGTAGCAATCGAAGAATTTCAGTATTCTCTCAAAAATGTTCTATCGTTCTAATTGCGAGAAATTCTATTGAAAATATTGAGAAAAGAAAAAAGTGACTATATGTAATAACTATGTCAAATAATATTTTATTTGTTACGTAATAAATTATCTTCAAGATAACCCAAGTCACTCTCATATTCTCTGCCCTGATGAGTCAAGGTTTTTTATGTCTATGCGGAGGTTCTTCGGTAGATCTGCCGTTGGTACAAGGAAAATTTGAAGGTTAGACGTGTTAGATCACAAAATATTACACTGATTGCCGCAATGAGCCGAGAAAAGTTTGCGCCACTAAAGTTCTTGAAGGACCCGTAAATCAGCATGAATTTGCGAAATATTTGAATCAATATTTGGGATCTGCCATTAGCTGGTGTATCAAGCGCTCTCCTTATAATGGATAACGTAAGATTCTACACAACCGATTATATTATTGATCTTGTCGCGGAAACTAACCATTCAATCCTCTTCGTGTCACCATATTTGCCCTTCTTGAATCCGATTGAGGAACTCTTTAACCAACTTAAAATTATGGTTAGCCATACGAATCCAACGACAAAAATAGAACTAATGGATGCAATAAAAACTTGTCCCCAAGATGTTAATGTTAGCCAATACCTGATTTATTGCAACCATGCCGAAAGTTACTTTCCTCATTGTCTAAATAATGAAATTATTGAAAATTAGTTTAAAAATTTTGAATACTCGCGTTTTTTTCTTAAACTGCATTTGAACTTAAAACACTGTACTTGCGGGGTTAAATTCACGGAAGAGCATTATTTTGTGCAACTATGAATGAGTAGACAAAAATTCTGACCAATTTTATGCTGCTTGCGTTTTGACTAATGTCGGAATAGGGACCATGAAAATGATAAATTCTCTCCAATAAAAGTCTTTTTGGCAATTTTTTGGAAATTTGTAAAACAAGGTACGTACACGATCCAAATTTAACAGTCGATGAACAACTGTATCCTTTCTCGGAGGTAGATGACCGTTTATGGTATATATGCCAAAAAACCATCGAAATATGGGTTGCAATTTTGGAGGGCATGTGATAGCCAATGCCGATATGTATCAATATAATTCCGTATCTTGGAAAAAATAATGTTCAACCACGCATCAATAGTTTAAGCTTTGATGTAGTCGCCAAACAGACAAAATATCTTTTAGGCGTTTGTACAAATATAACATTTCATAATTATTTCACAACAATGCAACTGGCCAAATATCTTTACGAATGCAAAACGTCAATGCTTGAAACTGTTCGAAAATGTAGAACTTTCATACCTCCAGAGTTTCAAAAAAAAGCTAGAACGGTATACTCGTCATTATTTGGATTTTGTGAACAATTTACTCTCATATCATACGTCTCTAGAAAGAATCGATCCGTTATTCTGCTGTCTTCTCAACATTGTACCGCAACTGCCGCTACTAATTTGATAGCTAAACCAACGGCAATTCTAGATTATAATACCAATAAATGTGGTGTAAACATTGTGGCTCAGTATGTTTCAACTTAATCATGTAAAAGAAAATGTCTATGCTGGCCTTAGGCTGTTTTTTCGCAGATGTTTGATGTAGCTGGTTTCATCGCACATGCGGATTTTAGTCAAATTTTTTTATTATTTTGATGGAAACAAATCAAACAAAAGGCAGAGATTTCTCATAAAACATTCAATACAAATGGTAAAACCTTTACAAGATCGTCGAATGCAAAATCCCAAAATATCGTTTCAACACATAATTAAAAGATCTCTTGAAGTAGTTGCCTATAGGTTTAATGAAAACTTATAGCCACCTCACAGTTCGATAAAGATAAAAGAAACAGAAGAAACCGCTGTATTATTTTTGTCCTTCTGACATTATTCGGCGAAGTAAACAACAATGTCAATTATGTCAGAAGACGGCTTGTAACGAACAGTCTGTTAAAGCCACCACTTGTGCCAAATGCAAATTTATTGATAAATAATATTTTATCAATTCAAATTCATTTTAGTGTTTTTATCTGGTCGTTAACTAATTATATTTAATCACCGCCTTATTTGTTAATCTTTGAAATGATGATTATTATTTAAGGGTTAATTGGGACAGTATTTTACTTTGCAATGGAGGGTGCGCATTAGCCAGGTTATGTCACCCAGAAAAATGAAATTAGTTATTTTTTAAATTTAATCATAATACAAATAAATAAACATATTTTTTTAACAAACTTCAATATCATTAAAGTAGTCATATTAACTCACTTCGCAATATCTAGAGGCGACTGTAGAATTTCTAACTTTTGATATTTTTGAATGTTTATAGAAACGTTTTTTAGATTTATCAACGTTTTTTTTGCAAAAAATGCAATATCTGAATATTTCGAACGTCTGGAAATGATTCGTTTTCTCAAATTATCTTTTAGAAATAATGTAAATTTATTATTTTATGAATCAAGGCTCGCTATCAACTTTGATAAAATGATATTGGTTGTTTTTTTCTTAAAGTTGTTAAACTCCATGTTGGAGGCTTTAATAAATTTTCTTGCAATAAGCATGTCCTTTTCAGTGATATCGCAGTCCAGGTTTTGATATAGAAAAGCCTTTTTAATTTGGGGGTCAGTTTCAATCAATCTTCTAGCATATGTAACAGTGATATCCATCTTGTTTTGCAGTCGTGTTTAGCTTTAAGAGCTTTTCCCAAGTCTTTCAAACAATAACTTTCAAATATTGTTGACAAATGTGTGTGTGGATATTTTGAGTTTTTTCATACAATTTCTTATCTTGACGGTTGATTCTTTCACATTCAAATTTATTTTTTATCAGTATTGTAGGCAAAGTCAATTTGATTAATTTCTTCATCTTCGTTGGAAGTTTCAGAATCAATTGAATGTTGTATTGTTGTATTTTTATTGTAAAATGTTTCAATAACAGCATAAATAATGAGATATATATAAGATTGTTAAAACCTAGATGCATCCATGATACAAATAAAGGTGAATAGGAATTCTACAATCGTTTGATACCTTTTGATTAACAGATACTCCATCACCAGTTATAGATGTTACGTTACCAGATTCTTCAACTCAAACTTGGCAAGCAATTTTTTTATTATTGAAAGTAGATCTTCAGTACATGGTGATCCAAAGATACGTTCAAGCCCTTAGACCAAAAAAAATAATTAAAAATAAATTTATATAATATTACCCAAAGCAAAAAACAATGTCAACAAAGTGGACATTGGTCGTTAAATATTGTTTTGAGTTGTTACCTGTCCATTCATCAAAAGAACGGGTGATTTCGAATTTCTAGTTTGAAATCTTTTCTTGATATCAAGTGTAATAGAACTTCTAGTAAATTTTGCGTGCCTTGGCATCGTACTTCTAACAAAATAGTCAGCCAATTCACATTATCATCAAACATATGTTTCAGTAGCTTGTTAATTTTTTTAGACCAGACTATCCTGGTATGATATCATGTCGATAGCAACTAAGCACGAAATATATGAAACAAAAGTTTCTATTTCATTAATTTTTTTAAGGGGAAAAATTTGTAATTATTTCATTTTTTCTGGTAGTTCTTCAATGCTCTGTTTACTCATTTTGTGTTGACGGAGCAAATTTATTCCACAAAGTCTTTGTATTACCTTTGTCTTAAATGGATATTGGCACGTGACTTTAAAGTATTTGTACATTTTGCTCAATCATTTTGTTCTCTTGTTAATTAATGTCAGACTACGGAAACTGTTTTATTATTTTATCTGGATAATAACTCACTCTGATTTAATGGTTTTATCATGGCCACCTGTCTTTATTTATCCAATCATAACTTGAAATATTTAACACAGATCAATTAATGTTATTTTTAATAACTCCTGTTATAGAGAGATGGTAAAAGTAACAATTTTATTTTGTAAACAAGTGATTAATAATTAGACAAATAAACGTTTGTTATTGTAAACACGTTTTTTAATCCATAAATAATCGGTTTTGTGATAGTCACTAATATAAACTTATGAGAACAAACGTATGATGATATTAATTTTATACGTGTATAATTTTGTGAATTATATTTTGATTTATCATATTTTTTTGTTTAAACAAGTTTAACCTATAACAAATTATTTTATTTTATAACATCATTTAATGAGACATGAACATTCGTAAGCATGCTAAATATCAAGTCACATTTTTTGGATTTCTATACGAAGAGAACTACGTTTAATTTTCATTCAACATATGTGATGAAAAAAATTCAATATTTGAATAAATTGATGTCTAATTATTATTATACGTTATTTAGATGGACAAAACTTGTTGACAATCCCTCCATATGGTTAAACATCACACGGAGGGATTACATTAGAAAAACAAATAAATTTGCGAATTTTTAGTTGAATTAAATACATCCGTAATTTAATAACTATAAAATTTGGAGTGCAAATTAAAACTACTAAGCAAGGGACATTGGTGAATAGTTTAGGATTCATAGTGAATCCAAATGCGGCTTTTCTAAACTTAAGATTCCATGTTGTGCACTTTTACTTTAGAATTCAACGTATAAAACTAATCGTATCATAAATGTAATTTAAAATAAATAAACCAATTTCATGGTTTAGCAACAAGTTTTGAAATTTGGAGTATCGAGACTACTCGATTTTTAAAGGCCTAGGCGAGATCAATAGCCTGGTCTATACGATTTATCTCTCACTATATAAAAAGATGCTCCATTATTAAAATTAACAACTGTGGAAATCGAAGCAGCCAAAATAGTAATAATCAAAGAAACACATTTTGTTAGAAATACGTCGCCTCACGATCAAATTTACATGACAAAATGTGCTATCATTTCGAAATCTACACTGATGACCATTGCTTTCATAAATGTGGAATATATACTTTGAACTTCAAACTCCTTATCTTATCGCGAAACCAAGCAAAGGAACACATTTAATTATTTTGGGACATCGAAAAGCGAAAATTAACTCGCGACCAAAACTCGGCCGCCTGCGCGCGCTGGTCGCGACACAAAAGAATAAATGATGTGTATTGAAAATTTGTGATGAACGTGTATAAGTAAAAGTTAATAAAATGTCTAAGAATAGAGCTTTGCATCTAATTGTAGGTAATGCATATCACAATAGAAACTGTAGTTGGCACAAATATTTTTTCTTGATGTCTATTTTTGTTGTAGGTAAATTGCAAGAGAAAGGCATGTAACAATTTTTGTCAAAACGTTTATAACAGTTTTATTGCGTTATTTCATTTTTTGTCACATATTTGGCAGATCACGGGGGGTTTTTCATGGTTTTTCTTATGGCTAATCCATTGTCTTTTCTCGACGCCATATACAGGGTTTAGTGCGTTCACCACGGTTGAGTCCGTTAATGATCCACCAACGTGGGCAATTTCAAGTCGTTTTGCGGCTCTAACAGCTTCTTTAGTAGATATCGGTAGGTTGATTAACAAGGAACGTTTAACCACAGTATTCTCGATACCGGACACGAATCTTTTTATTACGACGTTTGTAGCGCTATCAGCATCCATTTGAGAAAAAGCTCGTTTTGCCACCAGGAGCAGGTCGTCCATGTATGTTTCGAAAGGTTCGCCAGCGCATTGGCTTCTAGTTCTAAACTTTTCATGCTCAAGGTAAGTGTCGGTACACTTGCCGTAGCGTTATTTCAAGAAATCGGCTATTTGTTGATATTCAGAATTCGCAGAATACCCGTTGGCTTTAATGACGTCGTACGTCTTATCATCCACGCGTAGCAGGAGATTGGTAGTCTTTTTCGCACCATTTATTCCATGGGAATTCATAAGTAGGTCGAATCGCTCTAACCAGTTAGTGATGTTCATCCCTTCGGTGAAGTTTTCGAACTTGGAAGGGGCAGCCACTGCGCCATTGTCACGTTGCGTTGCCGATAAAGACTCCATTGAACAGACGCACACTATGCTATCGCGTGATGTTTAAACTACGATTAACACAGCGCTACAACGACTTTCTTGTATATTATGTAAGAATGGTTTCATGCAAAACATACGATTTTTAGAGCTTTTACGCCATCTTGTCAAGCATTGACGTCACAATTTCACTGTTGTGGGCAGTTTTAATAATAATTACTGTGACCAATCCAGAAATAAACCTATTATGATAATTTTTAGCAAAAAACTCAATAGTAAAACAAAATGCATCTATTTCAAAAAGATTGTGTTAAATGAAATATTCATGTATAATTTATCGATTAAGACATCAAACGATCTTTTACGAGTCTAAGTTAACGCGCCGTAAAACTCTTATACTTAGTCTATTATTGTTTATGAACATGTTTCTTTTCAGAATAGAAATGTATAGTAAAATATAAGAAAAATACACAATAATTTCAAAAGTATCGATTCAAATTGTTTTGAACTTGCAACAAACGCTTGAAGAAAAACACATTTATCAATGCAAATATACTTAGAAAACCTATTAGTTTTAAAAGTTTTTGAAACTGACACTCAGCTAAATAGGACCCTATCAACTGGGATCGTTTATTGTCAATGTATCTATACATACGTTTAATAGCACCCCCTATTGCTTCTATTTTGTTGGTATGGACACCATCTGCTGTTTTGAACTCAACACAGTGATTAACAGTATTGTGATCATACCCCAAACTGGATAAATTATTATATCCAGCCCAACAATCTGTCCAAATAGTGTACCCCCTTACAACATAACGGGTAATGATATAGTCTAAGGTAGATTGATTCCTGACGTCAGTTATTACCTGAAATATCTTACCGGTGGAATCAACCCCACCGACAACCCATACGTTTTGAGTTACGAGTACTCTTCCACGATGGAATTTCCTTTTGCAAATCTGTGATTCGTCTATTTGGACGATATCACCTATATCACCAACCGTTGGACTCTCCAGGTCGAGATGCTCCATGTATATCTCGCGAATGTAATTCTTCCAATCACACACAGTATCTCTCCAGTATATATTTTATTGCCGCATTATGTTATCATACGACAAATAAATATCATCGACGTCCATGTAATCATTGCAAAGATATGCCATAAACTTATTTTGATCCTGCGAAAAATGTTCCTCTTCGGATACTAACCTTTTTATTCAGCGGTAACGTCTGAATACAAATAAATCATTTATATTCACCGGTTTGAGCGCCATATCAGAGTAACATTTTTTGCATATACGAGCTCTTGGAAGAATCCCATATTTTTCCAGCATCAATATTATTGTTTTTGGTTCTTTTTTAAGATAAAATATATCTTCCAAAAGAATATTATCTGGATGTAAGGTAGAGTAATAATCGATGTGCGCTTAAGAATAATCCACGAGTGTGGCGCCAACGAATTAATTCCGAAACATCACGACTTCAATCCTTATACCTAGCCTAGGGCATGTAATTCTCGACGTTTATTTTCGCGCTAAATTTTTTTCGATGTTTATTCAAAAAAGCCGACGTTAATGCGTTGAAAGAGGATACGCATAGAGATATTCTAATTTAAACAATAATACACTATAGTATTACTGGTATTTAAAGTTCTCCATTATAATATAGCTGAAACCCATAGAGATTTTTTCTTTTGATAAATATGTTCTATCTTTACGTATGACATATTTCATTTCACTGAAACTTCTTTCTATCACAATTGAGAGCATGGGTATGTTCATTATGTCAAGCATAATTTTGAGAAAGTTAGAGAAGTAGTCTCCTATTTTTTTATCCAAAAATTTTCCCCATTATTTGCTGATAAATCTTTTATTGACGATAGCAAATGCATCTCATTGAATAATGTGGGTTTCTCATCAGAATCCAGGAAATGGAAAACGGCAGGTGAAGTTAATATGTCAACGTTGAATGTTTCTAATTGATTCAGATTGTGGAGTGTCTGGAAAAAAATATTCGAAGGTAGACAACCGACAATATTTCTTTGGAAGATTGCAGTGAAGTTATTTATTAAGGAGTCAACAAAATTATATAATTTATTCAATATTCATTCTTTAGAATTAAACGAACACGAAGAAAGACTGTTTTTTGAGAAAGAATTAGAGACGGCTTGTCAATTTGATAACCAGATGACACCCAATTAACCCTTTAAGGTTTTTGGGGTAAATTTTACCCCACTTTTTTTTAAATAAAAATAAAGGAAATTATACAAGGCATCCCAAAATTTAAAATTATATCAAATTTCTGAGTACTTAACAAAAAAAACGCGTATCAATTGGTTCATTTTCGTAGTGCGCGTGCGCACCGCGACATTAACAGGAGTTTTTGTTCAATTTCTAAAAATGTCGTCGGTACAATTTTGTTTAATTATGTAGAATTATTTATTTTAATATTTTGCATAATATTATTCCAAAAAAATGTGGGGTTTTACACCCCAATTTTACTTGGAGGGTGTACTTTTTTGAGTGACTTAGAAGGTTAACCAAGAATATGACGAATAATAAAATAAACAAAAAAAATACAAAAAAGATTATTAATATCAAGAAGAAGCCGCCGCTTAATGTGAAGCAATCAAGGTGCGAATATTGCGAACGCAAAAGTGACAAGAAAACGTCAAGATAGTGCCATAATTGTTACAAATTTTATTGCCCTCTTCATGCGTCAAACTGTTGCTTTCAGTGTTTGTGATAAAGAATTATTATTATTTGTTTCAATATTGTATTATACATGCGCTACAATTATAATTTTATAGATTACATCTAATTTAACTTTAAAAACCACCGATGACCGGCGCGCCATTGCGAACTGCAAACTAAATGGATTATCATACGATTAGCGTACATACTTATGAGTCATTTTCTTAAATTCTGTACATAGGATTTCATGAAAATTTCAAAATTAAACTTTTTCGAACTTTTTACATTTATTGATGAAATAAACAAGTGGGGTAATTTTTATCCCAAAAACTTTAGAGGTATATCGTTTTTACGATCTTTAAAGGGTTAAACATATGCAAAATTGGCATTCCATTTTCACATTCAAGGAATCTTGAAAATTTCTACACAACACAGAGGGTTTCGTGAATAAAACACATGTACAGAAGAAATTCATTCAAAGCAGGTATATTTAAATCAATGTGACCTTCAAACTTTAAAACAGCGCTTCCTGATTCAAATTGAGTCCCGCACCCCCTGTTAAAATCTATGTTCAAAATAGGGTTTAAATTTTAATAAGAAGATTACTGTTATAATAAAAC
>JAOPJI010056565.1:0-13434 GCA_027122695.1 Merluccius productus
AATAAAGTACACAGGGAGTTTTATTATAACAGTAATCTTCTTATTAAAATTTAAACCCTATTTTGAACATAGATTTTGACAGGGGGTGCGGGACCCAATTTGCATCGGGAAGCGCTGGTATAGAAGATAGATAATCATCAAAATAATATAAACTTCGTTATCTAAAGTTGGTGCTTACGAGCACGATACTTTTAGAGCCATATTGATGACGAAAAGTGGGTTGAAAGCTACTGTCGGTTTTTGTAAATTTTTGTTCATCTTTTGCCAACACTGATACACACATAGTTTGGATTGTCATATTGGTTTTCAGTGTGTTTGGCAAAGATTACGATTTTTCTTTCAGTGTCTTTAATGGGCACGGTAGTTTAAAGAAAATACGATTGAAAATGACCCAACCCAAGGATGTAAATAAAAAATGTGACGCAAAACGGCTGTCATTGGTATATGACGTATCTGCAAAAAATCGGCCATTTCTAGGATATAAACGAGTCGGTGGTAGGTTTGTATGCACTGACGGGATAGAGATGGAGTATAATCTGCGCTTTCCACACCAACAATACACTCAAGTCACCATTAGAGAACGTGACGTGCCCGTTACTGTTATGTTGAGTGTTAAAGCATGTACATTCATACATCAATATGGATAGTTATGCAATATATGGTTTAGCTCTTATGGTGTATCCGCGAATAAACATATCGACAATTGAGGATGAGCTCGTGTTTAAGGTGCGGACTTACCCACAGGTGGAGTGTCCTGTTTACTACCAAAATTTCCGTGAAGTTCTTCTTACTGATTCCGAAACCAACAAACAAGATGACATGACTACCTTCGGCGTAAAATTTGAGCTTCTAATTCCTTACTTTGAAATGAGGTGTTCCCAACAACCGAGCTTCTACTATCACATGCCAAATAAGTATATGAGGAACAATATTGAGAGTTTCAAGCCACAGTATTATGTGAAAGCCACGTCTTCAACTAATGCATATCAGTACCGTTTGGAATTTACAAATGTTTTCACTTCAGAAATATGCCACTTTTTAATAAGAGGAGTTTTCCCTCGTGGTAGCAGCCCTCTCGAAGGCCAAGCAGATTCCACCGCTAGCAAAGAAATCTATGCACCTTGCAGAGATGTTCAATTTGTGTTTGAAAAGTTTGCAATTGTTAATGTAACCATTAAAACAAGACATCATAGCTCCGAAGATGCGGCAGCAGGGTTCACAGATTTGAAGTTTGGTAAGATTGCTGTATTGTGATACGATTTAAACCAATAGACATGTGTAGTTGTCGATGAACATACCGACATGAGAACACCATTGATAATTGAACAAAATGACAATGTTGTTCTGAACACGGAATTTTTCAAAAATAACAACTTTGGAGTTACTTTTGCAAGATCCAAAGTCAAATATTACCGAGCAGACAGACCAAGACCATCATCGCCTATAGACGTTGATTGCCAACAGGGGACTCTTTCCATTGATAATTGTTTCATATTTGAGGTCGGAGGTCTTGAAAGAAAAGTACCCTACATATTAGAAATTTCAACTACTGTCGAAGGTTTCGACTCCTTGACTGAAAAGACATTTGTTCGAACAAGTAATATTCCCAAGAAATGACATATTTTATTTGTGGGTTTTAGATCCATCGCAAAGTAATCGTGCAGGTTTTAAAGCTTCATATAATGAAGATCTAAATGGCTTGGTGATACATGAAACCTTCTTGCCGAATAAAAAACAAATTCAGACACCTTTTTGTGCATATTACATTAGTATTATGAACAATACACTCTTTGAGGAAACAAGCTGCGGTAATATGTACCCTTGTCGCGGGTTGTGCTATGAAAGCCATGTATTTACTGGGGTTTCTTTCACTTCTAGCCACTTTTTCCAATCAGTTGATAACGTGGATAGACATGATCGACTGAGGCATAGTAACATTTATTTTTGTTAAAATGATTACGTTTAATAGTCGATGGATCTGTGCAGCTCCATCAAAGTTACACCGAGTTAGGTCCTATAATTCATGGTAGCTTTGACTATGGGAACATCCAACAGGTCAAGTGCCACTACACAGTTTTCATTAAAGTTAGTGGACAATTTCGGTTACATTTCGAGTGCTCATCTGTGGAAAATACAGCAAACCCTGGTCATAAACACAATGCTGATAAACGTGAACAAGTAGATTTGTGCTTGGAAGTTCCTCTGTGCGAAAACATCAACTTTACTCATCATTACAATTCAAAAGAACAGTATCGGTTTGATATCACTCCTGTGTTGGATGTGTCTGTGACCAAATCTATTACCATTCTACCAAGTAACATTAGCTCCAACTTTATTTTACACAATTATATGTTAGTTGAACCAAAAAACAAATTGTTCAAAATAGATGTGTCTATTTATCGACATGGGCCTCGGTTCAAAGTTGTGGCTTTAGTTCCTCATACTTTGAGAGATAAGCCAAGAGAATGTTTATGGAGATTGGAAACTTATTACATGAGTAAGAACACTGTGCTAGCAGAATGCAATTCTAAGGCGTCCACAAATTGTGATGTGTGGCCAGTGGATTGTGCTAATTTTAACATTCTTGAAGTCCCCGATATTCAAGACTATCGCGTATATGTGTATTTCGCCGATGATCCCTATGTTTTAGGTAGTGCTTTCATTAAAAAAGGTAACCAATAACCATACAAACGTGAAATAATGAGTTATCTTAGGCCAACTTCGAAAGGTCCTTCAATCACATAAGTAATTTTTGGCTCATATCAGCTTGATTGATTTTTTTTCATCAAATTCGAATAAACGTGAAATTCGTTTTAACCTTGTCATTTGGTTTATTTAGAAAAATTAAAGAGATTATCGGAGTTGTTTCTTTTGTTTTGGTGGCGAGTCTAATTATTGGAGCTATTTTCACCTGCAGAAAGATCTGTTCAAAAATATTCCGTCACAGCGAGATCTATATTTTAAATGATAGATAATGTTTGCTATTTTATGCTCGTTTCTACTATTGCTATTAACACAGCTATATTTGCAAATCATTTCTTCGTGCTTAAACATGTTTATGTATATATTTGTCCCAAACTTGAAAAATCAACAAATTGTTACAATTTTGAAAATACTTATCATTTTTATTATGTAAGTGGCTCAGTTTGATTTAATAAAATTCACGTTGTACACAACAATTTGTGTTATTATAGTTCGAGCTGATCAAGTAACGAATGTCAATTTTTGGATTAAAGTTAAAACTGTTGGCGGGAATTGTCTAGTTAAATAATTTTATGAAATCGACAGATTTATACGGTACTTTGTGGTTAATTAAATTGCACATTAAACCAGTGAATATTGATCTATGCGTATAGTGATTGCATGGGTCTTCGTTGGCAGCAAGTACGCGTGTTTTTTCAATTACTACGACTAGGTACTGACATTAGTAAGCTAATTACACAACTAAGATGTAGACAGAGATACATTTTCTTGGTGTCTTTAGATCAAATTAAATTTAATGGGGATTTTTTATTGATTTTCAACTCTTGGATTTTATACAGATGATAAATACGCACATTTCACAATGGTCAAAAGAAAAAATTCAATGTGCCGGAAATATTTAACCAAATAATCTATCTACTATATATATAGGAATAGTGGCCGCAATCCTGCATACCCAAACCTTTTCCTTATACACAAACTTTAAAATACCACTAATATGATGAAAAAATAGATAAAAAATTTTTTTAGATATATCTAATTTGTTGCTCAGTAGTTGGTTTCAGCGCTCGAGTTTTTGGTTGATTTTCAAAAATATAATCCGATTAAAAATATTAACTAATCGGATTACACTAATTATAATAATAATACGAAACAGCTGTTTTCTCGTAACTTATGACAAAATAATACAATTTAATGCTAGAATACTGAACTTTGTAAGTTATAGCACAAATTGAACCATTTCAATATGTTAAGTTTTTGTTTATGCTAATGGTCAATCGACTGGTTGATTTTGGGCTATTGTCGCTCGAATTTTCCAATACTAATGTTAATGTTGAATTCCTAAAATCCAGCATTCTTGTCTTTAATTAATTGTCAAGTTTTACGCTTAGAATTAGACTAACGGTCAAACTGGCCTTCTAAAGCCTATTTACCTAAATATTTATAATCCGACATAATGAATAATTTTTTATATCTTTGTATTCATATCAACTTATTGTAAAAAGTCTGAAAAACTTATCGGCTTCATTAGTGATGAGCTGTTTATTTTTAATTATTTAACTACCAGTTTACAAAATTTCCACAACAACCAAGTTATTCAATGGGATTTTAACAAGCAGCAGACGGCATTACATTAGTGAAATTTGCGTTAAACTTAGCACACTAAAAATTACTCCACAACTTTAGTTGAATGATTATTTAAACACCATCCCTTCTAATTAACTAAAATACTTAAATTAACTTTTCACTCTATAAGCTCCGAAGAAACGCCGTTTATAATAAACATTTTCAGCGGTATAAAGTTAAATTAGTTGATAACGTAGCAGCTTTTTGTTAATTCTCGTAATTTATTAAGATAAAACTTCACAAATGGTATAGCATCATTTCATGCAGCGTTGAAAACTTATATGATTACACAGAGACAGTTGAACGCCGAGGAAAAATATTTTTAATGTTTTTCAAGCTGCATATTTCGTGTACTTAAAAATTTTACGAAGCGGTCCTCACAATATCGCGTGGTAGCATTATTTAATAAGGATTAATAAATATTATAATTGGGCTAGTTTTAAGATAAAAACTCCGAAGAATAACGTGATTTGAAGTGATGAAGGTGTTGGGCGTGAATTTATTGATTCTCATCATTGGATGCGTTGAAAACGGTGATAACACCAACGTAAAAACTACAGTTACTTTTTGATCACAGTAAATATGAGATAGTACTCAGCAATTTTATATGACAAACGAGACTACCTCATGACCTACGTTTACGTGTTGGACTCGCAAAATAAACCTGCAGGTCTAAGAACAATTCATCATGACAGATGCCTTTATAGTATAACTTGAATTGAACAATGTGTCACACATGTATGCAGATAGATTTAGAAGAGACGTCATTTCTACAGTTTTCGACAAACTTAAAGAGTGCATTCGTTCTGTGCAAAATCTGTGGCCAATTAAGAGTGCGACTGTGTCCAACTTTCACATTGAGTATTTTGGTGGTGGTTTTTGGAAACAATTACAGTAATTCAACGTTTCAATCGTAAATATCGTTATATAATACTTTAAGACGTACGGATATGGCCAGGTTTCGCATTATCAAAGATGAAATAAATAAAAGGTTTGGAAAATATTCTAAAATTTATGGACGTGAATTTTTTCATGTTCTTGATCCTGTAACAGAGGTCGCATCGCGATTGCTTCACCTCCAACATCAAAATGTATCATATATTCGTAGAGTATATATGTTTCTAGTTGATTGCCATTACAGAAATTGGGCCATGGAGCTAGTGGTTTTGTGTTCCTTACCGAACCTGGTTTATCACTTGGTTACATTGTTGAGACCAAAACAAAGTTACCTAAAAATAGTAAGGTTAGCAGAATCTCTCGGAATGGGAAACATGTGGATTTTGTACTCTGGGATTATTATTCAACTTTTTGGAAAACTGCTAATGACTCCGGCAAAACCGACGTATATTCAACGTCTGTTTCGCGTCAATAGTATAAACAACTTTTATAGCTTATAAAACCACTCGAGTTCCATCAAGTAGCCATCGAAAAGGTTGTTGATTGTGAGTGGACTTATCTGAGTTACTTCATGACCAATATGTTCAACCCCGGTATGGATAGATGTGGCATAAATTCCATTGAACAAATGAACATTTATACATACCGTAAAAGGTATTTTACCACGGAGGATATCTGTACTAGAAACTACTTCCAAAACTTGGAACGTCAACAAAGCTTGCACAAAAGTATTTGTGAACTATATGTAAAATCAACTGTTATCCCAATGTTGAAAAAATTAAAGAATTTCAAAGTATAAACGACTTTATTTGTCTTGCTAAGTATATTCATTAGATTTACTTTCCATTGAACATTTTTTCAATGACAACATCACCTGAAGTAATTTATACTGTGCAGAACAAACTTGACACAAAATGCAACCGTTACAGCCACATTCATACAAATGTATCTAAATGATTTACTTTCATTTTAAATTGGGGGTTAAAGGAAGATATTAACGAGTTCAAAGTGGATTGTGTCGCTTTACAAGAAGAGTTAAAAACGTTGATTTTCTTGATACAACAACACAACCTCAAATACACTATACAAGTACATGTAGACATGATTTTCAACTTAGTTGGATACCTAAATCGTATAGGATGTTGACTACGAATGGGTGTTTGGCTACGCGTTAACTGACCCACGCCTTGAGAATAGAGCAACAATTAGTGAAAGACGTATTCAGCGACTTTCTATAAGCGCTATCCTCAGAATTGTTTGTTACATTTTGTTAGTATTATTATTTTGTGTTGCTTTCTATAAAAAAGAGCGACAAATATTCGTAGCACGCATTAATTGTTTGATTGAAATAAACCAAATTGTAGAAAAATTTATTTGATAAAATCACACGAATTACGCTAATAATCAAGTAATGTCTTATTTAATTTCTCCAAATTGAAACAATTAAAACATTGTATAGCTTAAAGCTAAACTTGTTATTTTTACAGTTTTGTGTACTTTATATTTATTACCTCATTTGATATTCATTCTGTGATATTTCGTGTGGTAGAAACAGTGTATAAACTAGTTTTACTATTTCAAGAATAAATTCAGCAATTTATTAATTTGCCGAAAATAATTGTATACAATGCAACGATTATCCAATTTGAAATTAAAGCATTTCAAATAATAAAAAAATCCATTATGATTTGTCTTGTGTCAATTATTTCAAATTTTTATAGAATTTCCCCGTCAAATTTAGTAACATGAGTCCTTTAAAAAGTGTACAACTAAATCTTTTAAGCACGCCACAACTCTATGTGTTTAAGTTACAATTCAATGTTTGATGTATCTAAAATTTGCACTTAAAGGAAATTATTATATATTTGACGATTGCGACCGAATATTATTCATATGTTTTTTGGCTAATGTAGTGGAAATGTTAGTTATCACTTGGCTTGAAATTTGCAATGATTCTAGTAAAAAAACAAATAATTCAAATGGCATATAAGATTTCAGCTCATAACCTACGAAATAATCAAATGATGTCATGTAGCATCATTTGAGTTTAAAATATTAATTACAAAAATTTAAATACTTTCTTTAGGTATAGATACTTCTGAATAAAATGGATATTCAGCAAAAATTGATTAATTTAATTGTGACTAGATATGCACAGGGTTTATTGACATACCCAATTAGTATGCAGTGACTGTATTTGACTGATTATTTGTTTAGGTTATAAAATTGTTTAAAAACATTCAGATTGTAGAAGTTAAATTGGGATGGTTGATTTGAAAGATGAATCGACACTCATTTTTAAATCTCAGTAAACAACTTGACTAATATCAAATTTTATTTTATCAAATGGAACAACAAATTTATATAATTAGATCAGTTCTTTTCGAATGGTTGCATACAATTGAACGAGTTAATAAAACCACCTAATTAATTTTCAAGTACAATTTTCCATGGGAACCATATCCTTCATTTATACAAATTCTCTAATTAATGTTTATTGTATTCGAGTATCTTCTTGCAATACTAACCATTAATAATTCAAAGATTGATTAAATTGTCGCGACCGAAATTACACAAAATAGTCCGTTTAAAATAATTGTAACTTTTATTGATAAAAAAAGGAATGAACATTTTCAAATAACGGGCATGCACGGGTGCCAGATTAAACGTCGAATAGCTTTGAAAAATGCGGTGATTCGTATCGAAAACTACGACTTCAATTTGTTACAAGATGCTAAAAATTATATCAACTTCTCGAAAAAATTGTTTTTGATTAATTATTGGACAAAAGCTTTGTTGTACTCATTTTGTCAGATTAATTTTAAGATGTGCAACTTAATGAGTTTAAAATATTGTTGAACATGGCATCTTAATTAAGCTAGCTTTGTTTATAAAAATTATTTCCCCCATGATACGCTTCGAGGGGTTTGTAACTGATAAAATATGACCGCTCCTGAAATTCAACCCTCAGTTCTCATCTAAAAGCAAAAAATTACCTACACTAAAATCCAAGTTAAATATAGAGCAATTTTTTCCTAGCATGTTACGAGATTTTTGAGAAAAGTTTTTGCTATAATAGCTTCAACGTATAATAATCGCAGAACTGTTCACGACGATTCATGATAATATATTATAATTACCTCTTAATTATTGTTAATGAAGGATACATTAGTGGAACATGAGTGTCATTTATAAAATTAAATAACTTTTTAAGAAAAATGGCACTATTTAATAATATTAATAACTTTACGTATGACCGAAACTCTATACACGAAACAAACTGTTTACCATCGATAAAAATAAATTTAATTTATTTCGTTATCTGTTAACTGTAATTAAAAGTTGTGAACAAAGAAATAATATTTCAAACAGTATCGTTTCTAACATTTTATTATAATAATATTAAATAGGGAATAAATAATATGTTAATCGGGGAATTTTAGCTTATAAATCCGAAGATAAAGGTGATCTGAGAGGATGAGAGTGGCGGCTGTACTTTTACTTGTTCAATTTATTGGATACTCGGAAAGTGTGGCCAATTTTAAAGTATGCAACTGTGATTAGTTAGTTAGTCATTTAAATATCTATATTAGTTTTCAGTAATATTCTACGACATTCGAGATTACGTCATGGCCTACGTTTATGTTTCAAACTCTCAGAATGAATCTACAGGTATAAAAGTGGTTTCGCATTCAAGATGTTTTAATGGTATAAAAGTATCTGTATGACAATGTTTCACTACAATTGTAGGTAGGTTCACGCAAGAAAATATCAAAGAAATTTACGCGATTCTTACAACATGCATCGAATACGTGCAAAAAAATTGGTTAGCTGAAGGCTTCATTGTTAACAATGTTCACTTTGAGTATCTTGGTGGTAACTTGTGGAAACGAATGAAGTAATATAATATTTAAAACATTACTAATAACGTAATTAAATTTATGATATTTAGATAAATACAAATTTGAAATAATTAAAGCAGGAATAAATAAAAAGTTCGGGAATTATTCCCAAATAGCAGGACGCGAGTTTTTCCGCGATCTAGATGCTGCAACTGAGATGGGATCACGATTGCTTCACTTTCAACATCAAAAGGTGTCAGATATTCCTGTAACATGTGTTTCTATTAATTCGTACTACAGAAACTAGATGAACGCTTCGGCGGTTACATCTTCTTTGGTGAACCTGGCTTGTTACTTGGTTACATTGTTGAAGCTAATACCAAGTTACCTAAGAGCATTCAGATAAATACTATATCTTGGAACGAGAAACAATTGAACTTTGTAGTCTGGGATTATTATTCAAATTTTTGGAAAAATGTGGAAGCCTTTAAAAAAACTATTGTAATTCGAGGGCCATGAAATATTGCTAATGTATTCAATACTCCTAGACTACAGAAGCACATGAATTTGTTGAGTCGCAGTTAGAAGAAGAATTTAATTGTCCTTGCACTGATATGAGTTGCTTTATAACCAACATGTATCATCCGGGTGAAAAAAGATGTGTCATAAATCCTGACGATGATATTAAAATATATCCCTTCCAAGCAGCCATTTTTTATAACGATTTGATTTGTAGAGAAAATGCTCTAAATTACATAAACAAATATGAGCGAGTACACAAGTCCTTTTGTGAAGTATATGTCAATTCAACTAACTTCCCAGTATTAACTAAACAAAAGAATTTCCTAGTATGAAAGTCATGTTTTGTTAACTATGAAAAAGATTTAGGTTTATTTTCCTCTGGTCAATCTTTCCTCTACAATTACACCAACAATCGTCGATGAATTGCAAGAAATGCTGGATTTAGAGTGCCGTAAATATAGAAACTATCTCACTGATGTATCTAAGAATGCTGTTGACTTTTATATTTTTACTCGAAGAAACCAATAGAAGACTTTAAATTCACCTGCACTACCTTACAACAGGAGTTAAGAACTTCGATGTACTTGATTGAAGAACACAGGCTTAAGTACACCTTTAAAGTAACTACTAACTATGAAATTCAGTGTCTTTAGATATATGACTGTGTAGAATGCCGATCACGAATGGCTGTTGGGTTACGCTTTAACTGATCCACGACTTAAAAATAGAGCAACAATCAATGAAATCGTGAGTGAAAAATCTCGAAAAGATGACCACAAACGTCTTTCGTTTGGTGCTAAAGTTGGAATACTTTGTACCATTTTGTTAGTCGTGTTGATTGTCTCCGCTGTTCTGTTGTTTCGACGATTGAAGTCACGACGTATCGACTACCACGCTGAAAAACTCTTTGACGAAGAGCTAATAGACTAGCGAACTATCGGTTGAACCTCTTGGAGTTATATATCTCAGAGCATTATATTTTTACAACATTTTTCAAATTCTTTACTAGAAGCGCAATATATTCCTTTCCAATTTTGCTGATATTTAGCGTTCTAATTTTCGTTCGTTGATTATTTGGTGTTTTCAGCCTTCATTTGCACCAGACTACCTTATTTAATTGTTTCCTTTATTTATAGTTAATTCGGCATCGTTGGGAAGTTTTAATCAGAAATGGGCAATTCATTTGACATGCTAATGAATTATGCACTTGGTTTAATTACACCTACACATGAGTTACATTGGGCTTGAGTATTATTCCACTTATTTATTTGTAATATCATTTTTGTTGACACTATACCATTAGAAGTGGTCCGACGTGATTTATTATATGATAGTATGTCCGTAGAATTGTTACTTTGTTAATGTATATGAATATTTCTATAAGTATTATCTTAAAAACGTGATTATCCCATATTGAATTATTTTTTGTGACAAATTAATTTTTTGGAATCGATTAATTCGTTTTAAGGAATGAATATACCTAACTGAATGATAATCATTGCAGCCGATCTTTTCAGTTAAGCTATACGCGTTAAGGCAACGATGGACAATCTGCGAAAAGCTCATAATGCCCGGATAATATGAACATTTATATCTATACGAAAACTTTTCTTATTCTTTTTAATGACTTTGGAACTGTTAAGATCAAAAACAACAACTTAATCAATAATTACAAATAATATCGAACTTTTCATGTTATTTTTATTGTTACAGCTATTACTCTATTGTTCCTCCAAAAAAACGTGTATTATACTGAAGGTTTCGTTAAATGTGCATTTTTTTACACAAAAAAAATATAAGGTTCAAAGAGTATCTTTTAAAAAAGTGTAGTTGAAGTAATTTTAAAATATTTGGATGAACCATTGGCTCAATGTTTGCGTTCGAGAAATTTTGTAGCATTATTTTCTTATATGTAAGGGCCGTAGTATTCATTATTAATGTTAATCACCAATATATTAAGTTTTATGCTGAACAAGAAACCTTTTATGATAAAATATGATTAATTTTTTCCTAAGTTGCTTCCCTCGGTTAAATATTCTTTCCACACAGTGTATTTCGATATATTTTCAACAATTTTTTATCTATAATTTAAAGATTTCATCTTTTAAAAACTACTATTATAAAAAGCTCAATTTGAACTTTTCAAACTTTTCTCGTAGCTTTAAACCGTCATCGTTGCACACGTATTGATATGATTTTGAGTGTGTGAACTCAATCGAGTTTAACTTTTAGCCATATATGGAAAACCCCTTTATGTCTGATGAAAATAAATTTGCAGCTAATTATACAATTGTCGCACAAGTGTCGCCCAATAAACGTCGAAGGTCTTAATAAAAAGGATCTGGGGGATGTTGCTATTGAACCCAATAAGTAATTTCTTTTTAATCCCACTATAATATCAAAAACACTCATTGCTTATTAATGAAGTAAAATTTTATTTTTTTTAAAGGAATATACGTAAAAATTCCTAGTTTAAACATAAACTTTATGACCTTAATTCGTCACTCGCATAAGTTTGCATTCGATAAAATATTAAGGATTCAAAGAAAATCAACACATTTATGTGCCACAAAACTTTGCTAATCTTCTAAATCACTCCTTTTAAAAATGTTTATATTTGGAGAAAGCGTGAAAAGTGGCAGAATTGGAAGTAATGCTGATTTTATGATTGATAATTGTACAATAGAAAAGGAACAGTAATATGATATTTTTGCTGAATTTCACAATTATACCGTATTTTGACACGAAAGCCATTGTGAATCATCACAGTAAACAATGGATCAATAGTAGGCGGTGATACAATTAATTAATCGTAAACAAGGTGAGACAGAACACTTAACCCGGATCTAAAATACTGTTTTATTCAATGAGATAAAAGTGTTTATTTCAAATTTCAATATTTTATCAAGTTTAACACGTTTCAATACTTTCACCAATTTAGTAAATTAAAATCTTGTTATATTTAGCACAAATTAAGAGGCAACGATCTGCTAGAAAACCTAGCATCCGAACCTACTATACGAGATGTATTATGCTTATATTATTTTCAGTTTCTACGGATGGACAAAACGTTTCTTAGAAATCCTTAAACTTCACCCATAGTCCCAATTCATTCACTGGTTCTCCAAAATGTTCAATCAAATCTACAAACTATCTTCTAATGAAGTCAGCTGTGTCAACAACTTGTTGAAATCGCTGGCAATACTAAATATATTCAAGCAAAATTGTGAAGGAAATCTAGGCAAGTTATTAAAGTGAAAAGCTATCATATCTAAATAATTTTACTAAATAGCATACAAAAACTCGGAACATTTATTTAATTATTGGGAGTTAAAGGGTTTTTATTATATCAACTTCTCCAAAAAAATGTGTTTGATTAATTATTGGACAAAAGCTTCGTTTTACTCATTTTGTCAGATAAATTTTAGGATGTGCAACTTAACGAGTTCATAATATTGTTGAACATGGCATCTTAATTAAGCTAGCTTTGGCTATAAAAATTATTTCACCTATGATCCGCTTCGAGGGGTTTGTAACTGATAAAATATGACCGCTCCTGAAATTCAACCCTCAGTTCTCATCTAAAAACAAAATTACCTTCACTAAAATCCAAGTTGAATATGATTCAATTTTTTTCTAGCATGTTACAAGATTTTTGATAAAAGTTTTTGCTATAATAGCTTCAACGTATAATAATCGCAGAACTGTTCATGACGGTTCATGATAATATATTATAATTACCTCTTAATTATTGTTAACTAGCGCAAAAGCCCGGCTTCGCCTTAGCTTCCTTGCCCCTAATTGTCCCTTATTTATGACAAAGTTTTTTTATTAACAATTTTGC
>JAOPJI010056584.1:0-13428 GCA_027122695.1 Merluccius productus
CACACACACACACACACACACACACACACACACACACACACACACACACACACACACACACACACACACACCAGGTTAAATGGTTTATAGCTTGGAGATCTACCTCTATTTCATGGAAGCACTTTTGTCTTTCTCAGGATTTCCACTTGAGTTTGCACTTTATTGCACTTTGAATTTTGTTAAGTTCTATTTCATATTTGTTGTAATTTTGATTGTTTTTGGAGTTTCTGCTTTGTTTGAATAAAAAAATAGTCTTATTTCAACTCAATTGTGGTTAATCACTATGAAAATATGAAATGTTTTGGATGGATACCACCTGTGAAGTTAACCAAGAATGGTATATAATCTCCAGGGATTGTAGTGAAAACAGTAAAGGGTAAAAGTGTGATTTCATGGGGTCATTTAAAGGAGATTTCAAAATATCGAGATATATATCGTATATCGTGAAATTGAGAAAATGTATCGGGATATTCATTTTTTCCCATATCGCACAGCCCTACACGGTTTCCATAATTTTGCTACGTCGGTTGGCGGAAGGAAGGTTATTCTTTCCAATTAAGCTATTTTTGATTTGAATGTAAATTTCATATTTTCGATTGTCTTCATTTAGTCTGATTTGGTTGTTGTGGATTTGTTATTCTTTTTTGACTGTGGCCAAAATATACCCTTTATCTAGAGCCAGAGATATCCCCTTTATTTTCTGAAAAGTATTTTTGTTAATTTTAGTTTTATTTTAGTTATTGTTGCCAAGTGTTGTTGATTTTTAGGGTTGCCACTGACTATTAGGTTACCAGAGCACAAATTGATGTCTCAAAGCAGACTAGAAAAACAGATTTTTTTGTATTCATAATGAAGCCATAACCAGCAAACACTTGCTATTTTTACTCCAATGACTTAAATTAATTAATTATTGGCCTGCGCTTGTCAGCACCAGTTTATTTTCATTGTTTGTTCTTCTTCAGGCTGCCCTTAACTTCTCCAAGTTCTGTGAGCCTCTGAAGGAAGGAAAAGGTAAGATGTTATTCACAGGTTCCCACTTCATCCATTTTTAAACCCTGCCTTCATCCAGGTTCACATTTGATTTCTTTCCTACTTTTTGCCACCAATACACTTCCGAGGTTTTATTATTATTATCAATAATAATAATAATAAGCACAATGTGTGAGGCACCCTATTATGATTGTAAGTTTAATTATTATTAGGGGGCGATTATGATTAGGGGGCGAAGCACAAAGTACGAGGCACCCTATTGTAGAGGGTGTCTAAAGATGGCCACATAACAAAATATACACGTATACACCCAATGGTGGCGCTATAGCAACCTTCTGAAAATGCAAACTTTGAACAAGCATATCTCCTGATCTCTTTGACCTACAGTCATGAAACATTGTAAAGTTGTGTATCTCCTGATGATGAACAAATTTGCCTCAAGAACCCATAACTTCCACCTGGAAAAATGTCCGCCATTTTGAATTTTGTGAAAAACATGGATCCTAGGTTTTTAGACGTAGGTGCACATCCTTTGGTACATACCATCTGCAGACCAATATCATTAAATAAAAAAATAAAAACAAAGCCACTAGGAGCCATTGAAAAAGGAAAGGGCGTGGTTTAAAAAGGCCTAATACATAATCACTTATATCGACAACAAGACAGACTCTGATGACTTTGAGTCGAATATAAAAGTTGTTTAGGACAAAATTCTGAACAAGATGATCAATTTTGTGTCAATCACAATGGGCGTGGCTTGTGACAAAGATGACCACAGTATCTAGCCCGAATGACCGATTTGAGTGGAACCACTTTTGGGACATTTGGGGGAGAAGGTTCTAATTGCTCAAGTAAGATGAAGTTGTTGGACTAAACAATATGGCCGCCAGAGACCCAAATTGGACCAATCTGATTTAAGGAGCCAAAAGGTGGGGTTATCTTTGGCCAATCTTCATCAAACTTAGTGTACTTCAAGATACATGGGTCAAGATCAATCAGTCCAAATGTCACCCAGAACTGAAAATAGGGGGCGCTACAGTGATCGATTGAAAATAAAAACGAGTGGAATCAAGTGTAATTGCTGACCGATTTCACTTACGGTCATGAAACTTTATATGCTTATCACCGGACCAAAGTTGAGGTTATTCCATCATTATCAACCCTATAAAAACAGAGGGTCGTAATGTTTGCATTAGGCTTGCCCCCCGATAAACACTGCTTGCAGCTTTAATTATTATTCTTATTAGGGCCCGAGCACCGAAAGGTGCAAGGAACCTATTGTATTTCAAAAGATTATTAATATTATTAGAGCCTGAGCACCGAATGGTGCAAGGACCTATTGTATTTCGAAAGATTATTATTATTATTCGGGCCCGAGTACTGAAAGGTGCAAGGAACCTATTGTATTTTGAAAGATTATGAGGGCCCGAGCACCGAAAGGTGCAAGGAACCTTTTGTATTTCAAAAGATTATTATTAGGGCCCGAGCACTGAAAGGTGCAAGGAACCTAGGGCTGCTCGATTAATTGAATTTTAATCTCGATTACGATTTTGGCTTCCAATGATTATGAAAACAAGATAATCGAAATAAAACTATTATTTTGTCGCATTCTGTTTTACAATGATGCTCTCATTTTGTCATGTGTTATAAATCCAGGGCACCCCTTTTGCCCTTCCCCATCCCTAAAATCCCAAACTCACTCTTCAACAAGAAAGGTCAAAACCAATCCATTGTTTGGAAACACTTTGGTTTCAAGGAGTCTGACGCGGAACAACAACCAATACTGTGCAAGATGTGTTACACGGTGGTGTCTAGGGCTGCCCAATAGTAGTCAACCGACCCTTAGTCGATCGGCAGAGGCTTAGTCGAATAAGTTTTCATTAGTCCTGCAAAAAGTAAACCGAATATATCTGTGGTCGCAACAAGCCCTGATTTAACTCATCGCTGCATCTTGCATCGCTGCAGAAATATTGACCAAACGATGGCCTGTAGGGGGCGCTACAACCACGACAAAAACATTTTAATTTTTGTCATTTTTCGCCGCCTATTTGAACAAACTCCTCCCAGGGGAGTTGTCGCTTGAGCTTGAGAAAAGTTGTGCAATTTGCGACTCTACGTCGAAGGGCGTGGCCGTGGCGTGCCGTCAAAGTCGGCCATATTCAATTCCATGGTCTTTTTTGCCGTTGTATTTGAACGAACTCCTCCCAGGGGATTTGTCCGTTCGGCTTCAAAATTGGTCACTACAGTCAGAACATTGTGCTGAACAAACAGACTCTACGTCAAAGGGTGTGGCAGTGGCGTCTCGTCAAAGTGGCCATTTTGAATCGAATGTCAAACTGTGATGCGATTTCTGCCATTCCCTAACCCTAATGTTAGCTACAACGAGTCTCCCTGTGAACGCCCCAGTCTACCGCAAACTGTATGGACCGCGACGGACGAGAACCTGTCGCGACACTAGCCACGACACACCCCGACAGACTCGGCAAGGTCCCACACACAGCTCCTTGGAGCTTTAATTATTATTAGAGGCATTGACAACTTCGTAAGTGTACAGATAGTTTATTAAAAAGCATATTTTATACACACAATACCATCAGTAGTTCACCCGTCGACGCCATGTTTTTTTTTAGGCTTGATAAGTCGATTGACGAACACAGAGCTCACCTGATGGAACGTTCCATGGAACGTTGGAACTCCATTTTACTCCGGAGTTCCCCTTTAAGCTTTTGTGAGACTATCTAGTTGACTGTGCTGTATGAGACAATTTAGCTTTAAGACTGTGCCTGCCTAATTTATGACCAATCAGGGCATCTCTTCTCTGATTGGTTCAGGAAAACTTGCTTGTCAATCACATGTGTGCACACAGCATTATCATTGCTCCACTACAGGTGCATGAATGCAACACTTCTCAATGGCAGAGAAACTTAGGGAGGGAGGGATTGTTTTTTATTCCGGGTGTTTATATGGATGTTTTTATTTTGACTTTATTATTCATAACCCACAGAAGACAATTCACATTGTGTGTACCATAAAATTTCACGATCCAGAAACATATATTTAACTTAACCTTGTCCAATATGTCCCACCACTGATCTGTTAAATCTATCTAATTTAATACATTTTTATTTGACTTGAATATGTGTAACCCACAGAAGACAATTCATATTTGATCCACACATGTTTTACTTTCACACAAATATTTCACGATGCACAAATACAAAGAAAACAAGAGTTATGTCTGATGTTTATTAAGTTATTTATAAAATATGAATTACTTCAATCTAAGAATATTGAATACTCAGTTACTCAGAAATATTGTAAGAGTATGGCAAGAGGTGCGATTTTTTCCTAGGATGGCAAAGTCCAAACAAGAGAGTAGCAAGGAGTCTACAGCGAGGTCAACAATCGCTTGGAAGGAGTTAGAGTGTGGAGCACCAGTTAACAATATCAAGTAGTGATCTAGCCTTTTATAATATTGGATTCATATATCACCTAGCTCTAGTCTAAGCCAATAGGTTCTCATATTGCACATGAGATGCAACACAAAAATGCGTATTAAAAAAAATATGTTTTTCCATTATGTGAAAAACATTTATTAGCGTGCAGTTTTCTAGCCTTTACAATAAATATATTCTATAAACTAAATAAACAACCAACATAAAACTCGTTTTCTTGTCTTCATTTGTAAAATTAAGATATGATAGATGCATTTAAAATAGCCATTGTTAGCATGCATTTCATTTAAACTTTTCTTTTTTTAACAAGACAGGAAGACGGCAACACTTAAAACCACATATCGCCATCTACAAGTGTATGCTATGTATGCAATCACATTTTATGGACCTTTCTATTTTACGGCTCAGCTACGGTAGCCTACACATTGGACAAAACTCAACAACATTCACAAATGCGTATTGACTAGTTCACGTGTACAATTTTTGTGATTGGATATAAGCACCACTAGTTGGCGCTGTGCTAACAATGTTATCACAATCCTTCAGTAAAAGAGTACTAGTATGTACCATAGAGTGTCATCTCTCTCTCTCTCTCTCTCTCTTTTCTCGGAAGCACTTCCCTCTCCACTGAACTTTTGTGGGAAACCCTGCTGTCTATTACATAATTGGATCAACAACAAATGTTACTCATAAAATAATGTTACAGCCTCACATCAAAGACCTTGTTTTGATCAAATCCAATCTTTTCCGATCTTGAGTTTATTAGCAATCCCCCAGAGGCAGTTTTTGCCAAGGATCATGCATTGGGAGTCGCAAACAAAAGAGGTTTCTTCTTCATAAATTGAAACTTAACTTGGTGCTTCCAGTGTGGTCAGACCATCAATACTTTGAAAAGGCACAGTCACGCCATCTACACTTTAAAATATTTTCAGGTTAAAGAGTGAATTATAGAAACCTGCAGCTTAAACAAGGAAGACAGGCCAAACTCCACAACCCCCGACACACACACACACACACACTTGGACTCTACAATGGGTATTGCAAGTCCACGACTGGAAATCATTCAACACATAAGCCCTTCCTTTCTAACCATGTCAAATTGCCTGCTGGTTTGCCGTTTCCAGCTAGTGGCGGCATCAGCGGCTGATATTGGTGACAACCCTATGATTTGTGCCAATATGTGGGAAAGTGTGATTCAGTGATTGAGGGGCTTGTTATCGCTGAGTGATGTGGACTTCCTGTTTCGTGGCCAATCCCGTTTTAACAGAGAGAGACACTTGAGTGGTGACATGGTTTAACTCGTCTGGTTACCGTGTTTTTTTGTGGTGGTGATGATGGTGTCGCTGATGGAAATTATGGTTTATTTATGTCATCCCAAATTTGTGTTTGGATGAAGCATTTCCAACTGAATAAAGCAGGATAGTCTCTAGTGGTGAGGGTGTTTGACTCCCAGCCGAAAGGTACTGGAAATCTTTATTTTGATTGTTAAAGATGTCTGTTAAGTAACCATGAATGTGTTGTTAAAAAACATAAACCCTTTAAAAGAAAATGTTTGATATTAGAGAGTGCATTATGTTTCAGTTGGTGTGTATGAAAGCAGGAGAGAGAGAGGCGAGAGGTCTGTGTTGTTGGGCTTGAAATCGAAGATTTCCATACTGCTTTTTTTTTTCACCCTCCCTTTTGTTCCGCTCTGATTCTTATTAATGTGCACACAATTAGAAAGCTATTAAGTGTAATGAAATAAAGTGCATGGAGAAGCTATTACTTTGAGAGCTTCAGAGACTGTTGTGGAATAAATCATGTTTTTACTTTAAGCTAGGTGTATGCTGTGTCTTTGTTTTTACATAGGAAATGACCTAAATGGCCATACACCTTGGTAGCTCCTGTTGTAGAAAGTTTCTGGTGCTATTAATATCTTGGTCCTGAAGGTAGAGGCAGGGACCTATAATTTAACATAATGGAACATTTAATACATTTGCCAAGCTATACTAAGGGAGGCAAATTAGTAGGCACTTGTGTTTTCAGCTTTGAATAAATGTAAGGAATATTGTAATTCTCATAATGATGTTGCTCATAAGGACCTCCTGTGGCAATTTTCTTTTTCTACCCTGAAAGTTTTAAGAGTCTGAAAATAAAATAAAAGTTTGAGCAAAGCTGTGAAGTCATTGAAACTTTTCCTTGCAGCCAAGAGATAAACAGTCCACAGTGAGGGTGTCAACCAAAGCTAAACGTTATTATTATTCTGCTCGTGGTGCCACTGTGTTCTGCCAGCTAAGCTGAACTAGCTCGCCGCTCTCACCCATTTTATAGTCTCCTATAGAGATTTCAGTCTATGATTCAAGGAGGGCCGTCAGCTGAGCGATGTTCTTCATATTTCCACAGAGACCTCGCGCTGATGCACTTCCATGGGGGTAGGTATTGTAGGTATTGGACGGTCTATTCTATTGCATTGAAATATAAAGCGGGCAGACATTTTCTGTGTGAAAGTGACACTGATACAGGTAATTTGTTGGAAACTGCAGTCAATTTCGGGGATGTTGGAGAAATGTATTAAACAAAATGATAATAAAAAGGTGGTGTTCGATAGGGTATGGACGTTTTAGATTCTTCTGTGTTTAATATCCGTCTTTCTTTTATCATCCCTATTCCCATTAAGTCCCATGCCAAAGCCATGAAAGATTTCAGAGGGGGTGGTCGTTGGGAAATGTATCAACATGTTAGGCGAGAGTCTGGACCCGCCTCAGTTTGCCTACAAGGCAAAACGAGGAGTTGAGGATGCCAACCTAACCTTTCTTGACACAGTGGCTAGGCACCTCATTAATAAACTCATTTTTTATTCATGGACTTTTCATCTGTTTTTAATACACTAAACACAAACACTTCTGCACTGCCACCAAGGACTTCAAGTCAACACAACACTGGTTTTATGGATTGAGGATTTTTATAAAGGACAGACCCCAACATGTCAGTGAACGGTTTTTAAATCCAGCGACATTGTTTTAAATATTGGGGTCCCACAGGGCTGCGTCTTGTCACCCATCCTCTTCTCCATATACACAAACAAAATCACCTGCAATAGCAATGGACTGTCATTTTTTTTGTATGCTAATGACATTGACATTGATCCTTGGTAGCCCGTCAGACAGACGAGTGCTCCCTGTCCACATATAGGCAGTATGTGGACACCATTGTCCTCTGGTTCCAGGAGTTGGGTTGGGCGCTGGCCACCTGACACCCCACACCCTCTCTCTGGACCACTCAGGAGGGGCAGATGGTGGAACAGGTCGAGATCTTGAAATACCTGGGCACTGAGATCGACTACCACCTATCCTTCAAATATACGCCCAACAGCGTATGTTTCTCCTGAGAAGGCTGAAAGGCTTTAATGTAGGGTGACCGAAGTCCCCCCTGTTGGCCTGTCCCAGCAGTGAACCCAAAATTGTTTTTTTTTTTTAAACGTGGTAACATCTTTTATACTACTTTACTCATATGATCTTCAACATAGTAATCTATGCCATTTTGTCATTGATACTGAAATAAGATCATTAGGATCATTTAGAGGAAATGGGCGTAAAATTGCTCCAACGACGGTACTAGCTTAAAAAAAAGCATCACAAAGTTGACGTGGGTCGTGAGTAACCATGGGGATAACACGTCCCCCCTCCTTCCTAGGACTTAACCCTAACTCTAAGCCCAAAACAAATTTTTGTTAAATATGTGTTCGAATGAAACGGGGGGTTCTTACATTTAAAAAAAATAGGATTTAAAAAATATATGAATAGATGTTAGGACAGTTGGTAGGCTATTTAGTCTCAAGTCTATCTGATAGTCTGTGACACGACATTGCTACGCTGGGGTCTATCCATCGACTTATATACCATAGGCAGGCGTGACCAAGGCTATCAACACAATGTAGACAATATATTCCCTATTTGAGTAGTCTACTTTGGATTGGTTTTGACTGGTTTACCAAATATTAAAACACATAATAGTAAACAATGTGAATATGTCCCCTTTTTTTAGTTCAGAAATAATAACATTAGATATTGTGTTGCTATATGGAGTGCATTTCTTTCCCACTGCAATTTTCAATTTAAAAAAAGGCCAAATAGACTGTTAGCAGTTAGTTATTTAGTTATATAGTTATTTATGGAACTGTTTGTGTTTGAATGTAATTGTATGTGTCTTTCATGGGTGTATGTCTTTATGTTGTTTGTGAGCCCATAACCTAAGACAATTTTCTATCATTATATAATAGACACATTTTTTGGAATCTTGAATCTTATCTTTATGTATCAATGATGGTATTTTGGACATAAGAAAAAGGATCTATCAAGCATGGTTTTGTTTTTTTATTTTTATATTTTCCTTTATAACGCTAAGGGGGTTGAATCAAACGAGTGTATCATGTTTTGATCAAAACTAAACAATTCAAAAGAGGTTGCGGACATGGTAACAACTTAACAGGTTAAAACGGCTAAAGCACCAAGATTAGCATACCACGTTCGAACCCAAAGTGTGCTAGCGACGGGGGCTTACAATTTCCCTGTTATCAGACTTCACTGCAATACTAAACAAACAAAACCAAAATGACCTTCAGACCTTCATATTTAAATAATAAAAAACAAACAGGAGTTTCCCAAGTAGTGTGCATGTCAACAACAACATGGAAAAAAACAGTGTTTTACAAAGCATTTACAAAGCTGAAGCAAAATATCTATATACCACAGATGCTGATTCTTTGTTTACACATATGTTGATTTATATCAGCAATCCTTATCAATAGAAGAAACCGCACTCCCAGGCATACACACCCATCCAAAGGACAGGGGGGGTCTAACCACTCTGATAAATGTACATTACATCAATAGGAGGAAGATGATAAAGGCGACAAACCTGCCGATTCTAGGGCCGACTCAATAGCGGATGGGGGGGGCAGGTCGGGGCTCAAGTTGGCTCTGATTGTCATGTAGTGTGGGGGGGGGGGTCTCAAGAAATGGGATTTAATCCCCCCCACCCCGTAGAGTCAGGAGGGAAAAAAATTAAGTCCAAACCGGTTCGATATTATTTGGCCTGACTTGAGAAGTGTGGGGGGTAGTGTCACCCACTGACCCAACAGCAAGGCAAGACTGATTAAAGGTCGCCTAGTGGGTAGAAAGCTTAACAGTTCATCGTCCAATGAGCTTGCCACTGCCGGTGGCGTTTAGTTGGGGGGTGGGTGAAGAACAAAAGAAAGAACAGAAAGAAAGGGGCAGGGACCACTTCAAAGGACCATACTGGTCTGGGTGATCAAACCATCGTATAACGGTCTCTCCTGGGATCACTAAGACTTCTGTTACGAATATCATTTGTCAAAATCGAGGCCATGAGGGCTCTTGCTCGCTCTCTCACTGTACCTCGCGTGCGCTCGGTGTCACAAATCGACATGAGGCATAAGCCTTCCCAAACCTCTAATGGGAACTAGATGAATTCTCCACAAGTTATGAGTATCACTCAGTCTGCATGTTGTGTGTGACTTGGTGTGTGCACGTACGTGCAATGAGTAAGAATAAAAGTCCTATCCATCTGGCATTTGGGGTAGGATAGTCTCGTTGTTGGGTCAAAAGGTCAGCCAAAAGGTTCTGGGTTCAATGTCTACAGTCTGAAGGATTTGCTTGATGGATAACCTGTCCTGATGCTTCATAACATGTGTCTAAAATTCATAAGTTTCATTTAGATAAAAGCATCTGCTAAATGGCCGATGCTGATTAATGACTTTGAAGGCAATGCACCCCCCACTTTCGTGCCCGTCCCCCAGCAAGAGAGCCGACAAGGGCATCGTGAAGGGTTTAAAGGGGTGTGCACATCAAAAATGCCATCCAATGAGGCTTTGCCAAAATGTGCCCCCCCCCCCCACCCCAGCTGGGCAGTACATGATATCACCAGGGGGGCTAGCGAGCTACCTCCTGCAGATAAGCAATATATCTGCTTAGCCACAGGGGTGTGTGTGTGTGGGAAGGGGGGGCACTTGAATTTCTTTGATGCAAGAGTGGTTGCTTGAGGATGGGAGGAGGAGGGGGGTGCTTCAGTCAGAAACCATCATCGACCAGCCAATAACAACAGAGAGAGAGAGAATAATAAATAATAACAAGATGGGATTTTTGTTTGTTACTCTAGTTCGTATTCTCGTCCACGAGGTTGAACTGCACAAACGTTCTGCCTTTACTCACTGATGCCTTTGCCTTTCGTTTTGTTTTTCGAGAATTAAAGGGGAAATAAATTACGTTTATTTGCACTAAATATAAAAATTTTCCTAGGCCAAGGGTTTCAGGCAATCAGACATACTGCATATCCAATAAAAACAGATTCTTGTTTACCAGTATCTGCTTTGGGCTAAACATGTGCTTCCAGCTATTTTAGGTGGATAACTAGCTTTCCCTTTACTTTAGTAAAATATATTCGGTCTATTCATGGCTATTGATTTATTTCCAGTGTCGAAACACATCTTTCACCTATATTAAAGTAGCATGTTTCTGTCTCCTCCAAGTAAGGCAGATATTTGGGATTGGGATAAGGTGGCTAGGGTACCGATTAACTATTTGAATGCCGCGCTGTTTTCTGAAGCTTTGGGGGGGGGGCGCTTAAAAACAATACCACATTTCTACTGCTGTAGAATGAATACCTGAGATGAAATTCAATTCATATGAAGATTTATTACAAGACAGTATACCATACAAATGCTGATGATGATCGAGGCGGGCTCCATAATTCCTCGTACTCTTGGTCGGTAACGGCTGTGTCTGTTTCGCTAGTATCACCGACATATTCAGCACTCTGGTGAGGACGTGCCCTCTTGCAAGCACGACTACGACTAGGCCTACTATCACCCACTCCGCTCGGCCCCGCCCGTGGTGAAGATGTAACCCCCTCCTCAGCCCGGTGGTCAGTCACTCCTTTCGACCTGGCACGTGTTCTCCCCTGATTGTTGTGTGGTGATCCTGGTCTCTGCTGCGATATTTTTTTTTTCTTCAACTTTTTCATTATCCCATTCAGCGCCTGAGAAGTGCATGCCTCACCGGGAAGTGACCTAGCGAGACCAGAGCCGTAAATAGAGACTGCCACCTAGTGATAAACCCACGAGTTTTGACCTGACGTGCATGCTTTACTGATTCGACACAATACGGCAACCATCAAAAGTGAAAGTAAGGTAAAATGTCCAGATCGTGAGTTTTCATGAGTTTTTGATCGTCATCTATTTCAGTTCTGTTCATCATAGAGTTCCCAAATTCCCACACAAGGTGTGTCGATTTTCGTCGCCTCCACGCATGGGAACGAAATGAACAAAATATTTCGTTTTTGGCACTCAAAGAGTTAAAGGTACTGGGTGCTGCCTGATGTCCACAGCCCTTTAGCTATCCTCCAGCAAGATGCCCTAACCACTGCTTCTTGTACAATTGGGACTACGGATTAAATTTAGCAATTGTGCTCATTCCGGCATTGACATTGATGTCTAGTGCTGATATGTTGATTAATGTGCACTGTCCCAATTCAATAAATAAATAAATAAATGAAATTAATTAATTAAGTCACTGCAACTGTCCGCCAACTTTCTGTCGGAAGCACCGACCTTCTTGTGGGAGCCGTACTCCCTCTACACACTACACTGACCTTAACCCCTGTAATGTTAGGCTGTGTTCATTATAAAGGGACCCTCCCCCCCCCCACACACACACACACAAACACACCCATGTTACTGGACATGGCACATGAGGGATGTGTGTGTGTGTGTGTGTGGGGGGGGGGGGGGGGCTCTGCCAAGATGAGAAATGTCTCTGTGAATTAAAGTCCCAACCTGTGAAATGTACTGTGAAATATCCCTATGAATATTTCATCGCTGAGGACATTGTGTGATTTTAGCCTGAACTTCTGGCTGTCAGACCAGTTCTCTCTCTCTCTCTCTGCCAAAATTCAGGATCGGCAGCAGAGGAAACAGATGTGCTGGCAAGAGAGCTAATATGCTATGTATTTTAATCAGTCGCTAGGACTTAGTTTTTTCGTATGATTTAGATAAAGAGACGCAGAGTGCATATTACCAATTATATCAGGAGCAGGGTAGTCTAGTGTGGTTAGTGTGTTTGACTCCCAGGCGAAAAGGTTCTGGAAATCAAATGGTTTAAAATGGTATAGTCTTTTAAACAAAATGCCTCCTTGCTCTATCTTTTCCAATCAAGACAGCTTTTCGGTAACCAGTAGCTCAGAGTAAAACAGATCATTAGTGCAGAAACAAACTAAGTAGTTATTAGTGCAGGACAAAAACATTCTTGGTGATTTCATCCTCAAGGATTTACTGGAACCAGTTCAGAGACAATTGTTGTACCTGACCTAGCTTTTCTGTAAAAAACAAAAACACATTTAAATATCTCAGAACCAACCCTAAACTAGGCCAGAGATACAACTGTATGGAAGTACCATTCATTTTGTTTTAAACACTCTGGTTTTCGTTCACTACAGTGCTAAACTTCAAGATGTCCTGAAGAAACTGTCACTCTCTCAGTCTAGGGATAGATAAAGACCGCCTTAAGATAGCCAACAACACCATGGCTATAAACAGCCGCTCAATGCACAAGAATACATCACATCCGAACCACCGCCACCCCACACCCTAAAACTAGACCAAACCGTTTTTCAAATGAAGATGCCAACCAGCTCATTGGTGTGTCTGGCAACTGCAATTCCTATTAGACTTAGTCCTATGGTTCCCCACACCCACCACCACCAACACACAAACCCACTACAGCACAGTAGCAGCAGCAGCAGCAATGTTTGCACTTTTGTCCTAATTGAGCAAAAACAGAGCCCCCTTTCTGCTATGTCTGGGTAAAGAAGAAGCAATTTGTCCCTATTTCTCCTGCTCTTTCTCCCTCTGTTTGCCGTGTGTGTGTGTGTGTGTGTGTGTGTGTGTGTGTGTGTGTGTGTGTGTGTGTGTGTGTGTGTGTGTGTGTGT